>JACEVL010000520.1:842080-900563 GCA_020284085.1 Aporrectodea caliginosa
GATCCGACGGAGCTAGGGGGCACAGGGTCGGCAGGGGAGACGGGAAGTGGGGTGAGGATGGGTAGAGGAGGGGCGTGCAGGGTTGATGATCCAGACGTGGAGGATGGGGTTTTCTGTGAGGTGAACGCCATCCGTGTCCAGGAGAGACACTCTGGGGCATCGATCGTCATCTACCGGCAAGGACTGGCCAGGCAGAGGCAGGAGAGAACGGTGACGGCGTGGATAGGAAGACAATCTCGTAGAATTGGAGGAACAGCTGGAGCTGGAGTCAGTCTCAAGGACAGGACAACTGTATGACCTATGAACCCGGGTCTTACATATATATATGACCTATGAACTTGGGTCTTATATGTATGTTATATATATTATATATTATATGATCCATGAACTCGAGGTCTTACGACCAAGGGTCTCTTTTAAAAACTGGACGGAACTGTCTTTATCCAGCTGAATTGAGGTGTGGAAGCAATCTGAAACCAGTCAGGAAGAGAAAGAGACGGACAGATCGGCTACAGTCAAAAAGAGAGGTGCAGAGATACGCATACGGACTCGCACATAAAGAGACATAGGGCCTACACATACATACATCTAGAGATACAGACACATAGGGAGAAATGTGCAAGGAAAAAGACCTATAATCGAAAGAAAGCAAAGACAATTTCCTGTACATGCGCAGTGGGGTTCTTTGAAGTCGACGAGGACATTACTGCACACCGTACGGTTATCGTCTTTAACCGGGATGACGTCATTTCCTTCTCATGCGACCACATGCCGTTACTCCTATGTTCTGGTCTCTCCTTAATTCACAACGAACCATTCAGTTTCTTCCAAACCAAATTAATTATTTTGGCCGTGTGTAGCAGAAGCCTTGGAATAAGAAGATGTACGTAGCGAATGTATAAATTAAAAATATTAGTGAAAGGATTACGTTAAAGAATATTTTCGGATTACAATAGGATTTTGAAAAGCATAATTTAATATTAAAACACATTAAAAAGCATAATTTATTAATCTTCAGTAATTCGAAATATTGCTGATACGTGATTTTGACTCCGCGTTCGACAGCATATCATCTGCAATTATAGTCACATCCACCCATACATCGAATCATCCACCCATGGATCCATGCATGCATGCATGCATATCTCCATCCATACATATCTATATCCATCCATTTATCCATCCATTCATCCACCCATCCATTCATTCATTCATCCATTCATTCACCTATCTCCAGGGCCGTTGTAGGGTCGTCATAGGCCCTAGGCACTCTTGCGTTCGTAGGCCCCAACTGCCAGCTCTGAAATTGAAAATGACTTGATGCGGGAAACAATGATGGGTAACTATTTAATTAATTAGCTAACTAATTAGCTAATTAATTAGCTTAGTAGCTTATTCTAATCAATCAGTTACCCAAATTTTGCTAATTCTAATTTTAATTAAATTTTGTCTAATTCTAATTAAAATTTCATAATTAGCTTCAAAATACCTTGCCTACATATTTCCCTACTTATGTTTTGCTGGATGCTTTCATGTAACTAATTAACATCACCAATATTTTGAGTTTTCACTTTTTATGATTCCTTTCAAGGAGGAAATGCTTTTAGTTTTGACATGATTTTATTAAAAAAATTCAGTAGCGCCTACAGTAAAGTAAAATTAATTGCAAAGTGCCTATTTTAGCAATAACATTCATAGCTGCTAGTAAGGAATATGAGATTTCTCAGAGTTTTCCAGCTACAGCTGAAACATTACTGTATGTTGTTCCTGTAACATCAGCACCAATGGAGCGAGAATTCGATGTTGCAAGGTTTGTTACAAATGAGTATAGAAATAGGCTTGAAGACAATACTTGCGAACTCATGATTATTCGAAAGTGCAAGTCCGATCTCATAAATTATAATATAAAGATTTTCCACTGAAATTGGCTGAAGACTAGTGACATTTGAGTTTCGTCGTAATTTTAAATAAGAACTTATTTTGTCTAAAAGATTGAATACCAAACTGGCTAAAGAGCATTTTTGTGTCGTTATGTATTCTGACGTCAGCAAATAATTCTAATTAATTAGTTGAGTGCTAATTCTAATTTAAATTAATTAGTTGTCCTAAAAATGCTAATTCTAATTAATTAGCTACAAAATCCTATTTACCCATCACTGGCGGGAAATGATATTTGAAGACGTTACTAATGATCTGCTAATGCAAAGCCCCCTAAAGTTGACATATTGTAGGCTGCTTCACAGCTAAACTTAACTTTAAGTTAATAATTATCTTAAAGTTAGACTGTTCTAGTGTAATTACGAAAATAATTAATTATAGAATTTAAAATAATAGTTTTTCCCATTTTCACGCCAATTCAATCATTAAACTTGTTTTTTTTCAATATCTCATTTTCAGACTTTCATAGGCCCCTGAAAAGTTCGTAGGCCCTAGGCACAGTGCCTACTGTGCCTACTGGATAAAACGGCCCTGCCTATCTGTCCATATGCATACGTCTGTCTGTCTATCTATCAATCTATTTATCTATCTATCAATCCACGTATCTAAAAGTTTCTATGTATCAATGAATCCTTCCATCCATCCATCAATTAATTACATCCAACTATTCATCCATCATCCATCAATCAATCCATCCTTCCATCCATCCATCCATCCAACCATCCATCCATCCATCCATCCATCCATCATCCATCCATCCATCCTTCCATTCATCCATGCATTCATGCATCGATGCATCCATCAATCCATCCATGTATTTATCTGCATATTTATATATCTCTGTATTTATCTATCTATCTGTGTATCTATATATCCATCAATCTGTCTGTTTATCTATCCATCCATCTATCTCTCTGTATATCTATCTATCTGTTGAGATGTCTGTCACTGATTTCTATTCTTTTTCCAATTTTTGTTTCGCATTGTATTGCGTCGTGTGATTCACGGAGTTTTTCAATCAATTAATTAATTAACATAAAATCTAAACGTCAGCCTCGCATAAATCAAGTTACGACGGAAGCATCTCTTCCTACGGTCAATTATCTAGCGCCTTTTTCTTGATTTGAAGCACCGTAGGAGCAGGTGTTCACGCTGCTGTCCAATACGACGTCATTGGCCGGCGCAGTTGTCTAATAATCATAATAATAATAATCTATTATTATTATTATTAGTTAATTATTAGTTAATTATTAATTAATTGGTGTCTGTCAATTTCCGCTGCTGATAGTTTAATAAACGATGGTTGGTTGAGTGGTTAAATTAACGTTTCTGTTACACTTAGTGTGCAGGCGGCTCTCAGCTGTTGTAAATTCACCTCAGTCTCTACGTACGATATGCAAAGTTCCTCGATTTCAGTGCATCGACTGTAGCCTGGTTTCAATCTTTTTTATGCTTTGCTTTTGGGTCGAGTCACTTCTGCTTCCGAATTGTTCTTGAATTTGTCTCGAATTCTAATGCAGTCTTTCAATGAGCATTCAACCCCTCTGACTCGACGCAGCGATCGTGATTAAGCTCTTGCCCTGGACTTTGCTTTCGATGGAGCTTTAAAAGCTTGGAGATTATGATTACGAGTAGGGTTAAACAGCGAGTTCAACTAAGGTTTCTTTGATTGGAAATGTTGCTGATTGTAAAGCGCGGACTTAATTAACATTGAAGTGGAAAGAAATAACGGCTAAAACGTCAGTCCATCTGTGCGCCTGTACGCTTGTCCTTGGCTCTGTGACGCCGTGGCAGGAGCATGATCACACAACTTTTGGAAACATTAATATTGACGCTTTGTAAGTGATGATTGCTTAATTAGTTGCTTATTGTGCTAAAGACGCCTTTTCGTTTTATCAAAATCTAGCACAATACACATGTCCAGTGGATGCAAGAGACGACAAAACCGTCATAAATATTCTTTTAGATTACATCGGATACAATGTGTAATTTTAGCCTTAGTCTGTACTTCGGTGAAGTTGGATCGCACAACTTTTAAAAACTTCCAAAGACACTGTTAATGCTAGATATGTGACTATGCTGTTGGCCTTAGTCATTAGGCATAACCTGCAGTGGATTACAAACCCCAGTGTGTGTTGCGTAGATGTCAATTTCAGTTGACTATAATATAGGCTTATATAGGCTATCAAGCGAACTTTTGGTTAACTAAGCACTCGAGGATCGCAGCGATCAAACGCACCCAATAATTAGGCTACATGTGATAAGAGAAGCAACTCACGATTAAAATATCTGACTATGCGTAAACCTATTTCTGCAACCTCTGCTCGACCCTTGCGCTCTACCGACAGTTTGGATCGCTTTATCCCTCGAGTTAGGTCTGACTTAGCTCAATACCGGGCATATGCTGCGACAGGTCCCTCCAGTTGGAATGGCCTCCCTCCTTTTCTACGGGTTAAACTCATGGGCGGGATTTTCCCAGCATTCTCTCACTCTCAAGGTGATTCTTTTCCCCGTGGTGCTTCCTTTGTGAATTCGCCTCTGAATAGCCTACACGGTGAGAGTCGCTTTAAATTTTTAGATATGATACGATGCTATCCAGATTGTCAGTTGCGCCTAATCACGCGTAACTAGTATAGGCCTAATCACCAATCACGCGTTTTACTAAACACAGATTGCTTCTAAATAACAACCAAATTTATTTATTACATAATATTGCAGTATCGTTCCAGCGTAAACGAAAAGCGCTTTCAAATGAGTACTGTGAACAGTCATTCCGGCATTCTATGTCATTTTCTCCAAAGTTCATATCACAACAACAAACAGTAAAAATTTAGATAAATGTTGCAATAAGCATGTCATCATCAGAAATTATAAACCAGCATTTAAAAACCCAAATAATTAAACTCTAATACAAGGTAGTGAAATTAACCAATATGCTATGACAATAAACTTCTAGTCGAGCAATACGATTCCTAGAATCATTGTTTCCTTCAAAACTCTGCAACATGTGATCTCTTAGAAATGAAAGCAATTTGTGACATTTTGATGACTTTATGGTCTTGACAAAAACATCATACGTTGATTAAACAATTTATCCAGTGGATTATTGCCATGGTTGGAACACTGTCGACAAAATATCTGCCTCATCGTAAACAATATGCTGAATAGCCATTGGTGACGCCTAGAGCTTTTATGGAGGTCGAGCGAGGAAGACCGGTGAGTGGGGTTTTGTTAGAGAGTAAAGAATGATTGGGTCATCCCGTAGTTTACGTTGCTCAATTGTTTTAATGTCTTCAATGCCCTTCTAGACGTTGATTCGTAAGCAGTCTACTAATTGAATGTCCATGATAACTGTCATCATCCAATTTTCATTTAAGAAATTTTTTCATTCATCGAACTTCTGTTTAAGAAACAATTATTGTCATCAATCCATCTTCTATTTAAACAAGAATTTTTTCATCAATCCAACTTCTATTTAGGCAATAATTATAAGTAGGTAAGTAAGTATGGTCTTTATTACGCCATTCGCAAACGCACAATGGGACAACAGTTATGCAATGATAATGATAAAACATCGAAGTAATTATATTAATAATAATAATATGTAAAATGCTAAAATACTAGTGAAAGATAATTAATAATATTGTATACCATCCAAGTGATAAATCCCTTCCTAGTAAGGGGGTCAGATTGCGGAATGGTACGATTTTGCGAACGAGGTCTTCGGGAGTATCCGGTTTCGCGGATAGGAGGGAGCAATCCGTGTAGGACATGCCCAGGATCGGACAAAACCGCGGAGAAGAGAGCTTCGTCTGCTTTAGCACACAATTCTTCAATAGTAGATGTACAAGTAGGTAGATATCCCTGGCGTATCAGTTTTTAATCAGTGCGTCATGCGTTCTCTTTCCCCCACTGTAGTAATTCCCCACCAAGAAGGGGAAGAGTACAGAAGTTGAGCAAGTGTGGTGGAGCGCACAACGTCGTGAAGGCGGTAACCAGTGAGACCATGGGCCACAAGAACTCGCAGAGTAAAAAAGGATTGCTAGCTTTGATGCAAATTTTATTGATATGTGAGGAGAAGCCAATTCGTTCTGAGATGGTTACTCCCAAAAATCTTAATTTAATTTACTCGTTCAATCCCTACAACTGGCGGGATGGTTTCATGTATTTCATACATTCGTCAATCCCACTTCTATTTAAGCAAAAACCTTCATAGATCCAGCTTTTTTTAAGCAAAGACTTAGTTTAATCAATCCAGCTTTTATTTACGGAAACAATTATGGTAATCCCATAGTTGAGGATGGTAAATTATTTCATATGGTTAATTTAAAACGGAAGCTCGATCGATGAAACAAATTGTTTCCTTATTAGGAGTCGTCCATTAATTATGTCAACAAATTCAGGCATGTTTTTGACACCATCCCTCCTCCTTGTCAACAACTGTCAAACATTCAAGGACCCCTAATAAATTTATGTCAATAATCCCAACACCACCACCCCCCCCCCCAAAAAACCCATAATATCTCAGTACATGTGAGTTCACTTGCTGTCCAGAAATAGTTTTGATGATAAACCGCTTTTCAAACTGAGAATGATTTTGACTCTGGTTTTAATACGAGAAAACGAGTTGGCTGGTGAAATCCACCGCTAATATGCTATGCCACAATTAGCAGACGATCGAGGTTTAGGTCCCATGGAGCATTGCGCCACGAAATCCGATATTAATTTCGGATTCGGATGCGAACTCGAATGTGTTTAGCTGTATTATTATTTAATGTTTAAGCTACCATCTGAAGGGTCCGTGTTGATTCAATGTAAAAATAATTTTTACGTCAATCTGTATTGAACACCCCTTCTCAACAATTGTCAAACTTTTCCAAGCCCTCTCGCTCCCCATATTGTTGACATAATTAATGGATGACCCCTAAATGGATATGGGATTGATGAGACCATTTCGGTGTTTAAATAGAAGATGGATTAATCGAAATATAATAATTTTTCCGTAAATAGAAGCAAGAATAATAAAAGTAAGCAATAGACTCAATAGAAGCTGGATTGATGAAAACAACTGTTTCCGTTAGGAGAAGTTGGATCCATGATAACAGTTCTTTCCTTAAATAAAGTTACATTGATGAAAAATATTTTTTGCTTAAATAGAATTTCGGTAATTTTTTCATTAAATGGAAGTTGGATTGGTAGAATTTTTCAGTGAAATGTAAGTAGTATTGATGGTAGTTATCATGGACATAGGTAGACGGCATTGAAGACAGTAAAATCATTTACCAACCCGAACTACCGGATTACCACAACTATTATTTCCATCAATCCAGCTGCTATATTTAAACAAAGAATTAGTTTCAACAAGCCAACATCCATTTAGGCCAACACTTATCTTCATCAATCCAGCTTCCATTTTGAATTGACAATATAAAATAAGCGTGGTGCTTCTTCGGCGGAAAATGCCGCCACGCAACCCGCGAAAACTTACTTCTGCGGCGGAGAATGCCGCCACGCAACCCGCGAAAACTTATTCTGCGGCGGATATTTTTTTCCACATTTTATCTAAAAACAACTCTAACCCTAATCCTAACCCTGACCCTAACCGACACTCACGACGCCTAACCTGACCCTAACCGACCCTTACGACGCCAATTTATAGGAAGTAACGCATATTAAACAAGGATAAATCCTCGGCGAAAGGTTTATCCTATCCACAATTCAGCCATTTTAAGATGTTTTAAAGTTGCATGTGCGGCGCATGCATGGGCGTATATAGGGGTGGTTTTACGGGTTCAAACCCCCAAATAAGTTTCCTAAAAAACATTATATGTTTTACATGCAAAATACCTCCAAACCTGAACTTTTGCGACCATTCCCAATGGAACCCCCAAAATCTTAAAACCCCCTCCGAATTTTTTTTATGGCTACGCCCATGGGCACATGCGTGGCGCATGCGCAAAAGGTTACCGCCGCAGAACTGAAATTTTCGTTTATTTTGTGGCAGTGTCTTCCGCCGCAGAAGATTTATCCATAAAATAATTTTGCATCCTTGCAAAGCCTACTGCTTTATCGAATGATTGAATTGCTAGCGATACAATATTGAGGCCAACAACACTTCGAACAATTTTGACTACAGCAGGACTTAAGGGCATGATAGTGAAACACTATGATGTCGAAACAGCTTACCTGAATGGGGACTTGTCACATGAAGTCTACATGAAACAACGTGAGGGCTACCAGGAAGGTAGCAGTAAAGTTGTGTGCTAACTCAAAAAGAATTTGTATGGTCTCAAACAGGGACCTAATGAATGGAACGGAAAATTTAAAGACATTCTCATTACCAATGGATTCAAGAGGAGTAATAATGATCCGTGTTTGTTTTCAAACGGGAAAATGGAGAATGGACGTACATTTTCATACATGTAGAAATGTAGATGACCTAGGCCTAATTGTGGCTACAACGAAGGATTCTATGCCAAAAGACTTTGAAGAACGGATGGGTCATACTCTGAACATGAAGAACCTTGGAAACTTAAGATACTATTTAGGAATACAATTTGAAAGAAATGATAATGTTATTTTTCTGTTACACCAAAAGGGGTATTGAAAGAAAATTGGTCAAGTTCAACTTAACTGACAGTAAACCGTCAAAAATTCCGGTCGATCCGGGTTACCAGAAAAGACAAGAAGTTCAAGATGATGCAAAGTCTGCAGAAATTACAGAAGTGCAATTGGAGCATTAACTATTTGGCAACGAATACAAGTCCAAGCATAGCGGTAGGAACATCAATACTTTCACGACATATTAACGATCCAAAGGAAAGTGACTGGGTGGAAGTAAAGAGAAGCTACCATTATCTAAAACACACGATGGACAAAAAGTTACAATTATGAAACATGGGTAAATAACATCAACAGTTGATTGGATATGTTGATGCAGATTGAGGTATTGACGCACAGGACAGAAAATCTAATACTGGATAGGGCCCTTGCAGGCGAAAATCTATACATAACTTTGGGGGGGACAGAGTACCTACGAAGGCCAGATTTGGGGGGGAACAGAAGGGCTTAAGTCAAAACTTTGGGGGACAGTCCCCCTCTGCCCCCCATGATTTACGCCACTGGATACGTGTTCAAGTATTTTCCAGCACCGACCTCATGGGCAAGCCGAAAGCAACCTATGCTCACATTATCGTCAACAGAAGCGGAGTATATAACGGAAGCTACACAAGAAGCACTCTAGTTGAGAAGACTGTTGGAAGACCTAAATCAAGACATCGTTGGACCAACCGTCTTATTTGAAGATAGCCAAAGTTGTATAAAGCTGTTGCAGATTGAAAAGGCAAGTCATAGAACAAAGCACATGCAACAAAGTACCATTTTATTCGGGATCTTTGCAAATCTATGGAACTAGAAGTGAAATACTGTCCGAGTGAAAGAATGATTGCAGACCTTCTGACAGAACCTTTGGAAGGTGCAAAGACTCGACAGTTCACTCTGGCTATTAGATTAGCCTAAAGACCAATAGCCTAATAGGCCTACTGGCTTTGCAGTCGTTAATGAGGGGTGTTAAACTGTAGGCTCTATATAACGACTACATGTATCTTTGTTCTTATATAAGTTCATTTCTTCTCTTGCCTGAAGGTCAAAATGGCTGACTGAACATTTGCGTTATAAAGTTGATAGTTTACGTTTATGAGTGAAACGAACCTTTTATTTTTACATTAAACCGTTTAAATCTAGCACATAGAGCTTAAGTTATTTTTATGTGCCATTGAATTGCATGAATTTTGACCTCGATGGAATTGGACTTGAATTCTATCTTTAGTAACTTGGACATGGACTTGAACACCTCTGGACTCTGACTCGAGTCGTCTTAGATGGACTCAGTGGCGTAACGAAGGGCTTCAGCTCCCAAGGGCAAGAGTTGATGACTGCGACCCTTTTAAATTTTCTTGTTGACTTTTAATCGTTCTTCTCATAGCACTGTGTGCCACTGAAAGCTAATTTTTCTCCCCCCATTGAGCAGCACCCGGGGGCGGCTGTTCCCTCTGTCTCCCTTCCT
The DNA here is from genome assembly GCA_020284085.1 of Aporrectodea caliginosa. Classification (NCBI taxonomy): domain Eukaryota; kingdom Metazoa; phylum Annelida; class Clitellata; order Crassiclitellata; family Lumbricidae; genus Aporrectodea; species Aporrectodea caliginosa. Next base: position 852,084 of record JACEVL010000520.1, read on the forward strand.
TCGTTCCGCTACTGGATGGACTCGGTGACTGTTCAACGATTCAACGCACGCAGTCGCCTTCCAGGGCACCATGTCAAAACTGCCAGACGGGGGAGAGCGATGGTCACAACAACACTAACGCTTTTTTAGATATTCAGTCAATTACCGCATAATAATAATAATAATAATAATAATAATAATAATAATACTAATACTAATAATAATAATAATAATAATAATAATAATAATAATAATAATAATAATAAAAAATTATAATAATAATACTAATACTAATACTAATAATAATAATAATAATAATAATAATAATAATAATAATAATAATAATAATAATAATAATACGACATAACTCACCTGGACAAACTAGATTAGCCCCAGTCGTTTCGTTTATGGTGGATTTACACTAGTGGCAAACGTTCGAACCATATCTTTTGTTTGTCCATGACTTCAAATTGCGTGAACGAAAACTACTACAGTATATCAGATTTTTTATTTTTGTAGGCCTACTTATAGAAAATCGAAATAAATTACAAAATAATTTTTTTAAATAGGCTATCTGTTGCGTTAGATTTCTATATTATTTTCCGAAAAGCAAGGCACAACCGATGCTCTTTATCAGTTCCAGACAGTGTTAACAGCATAGTTTCGAAATTAATGGAAGTGCAAATAATGAACCGAAATCCAGATAACAATTTTAATCTCAAGTGTTCAAGTCTTCCACCGCGGACAAGTCACTGCGGTCAGCCGATTACCGGAATAGTACAAAAAATTAAATATTTCAGGCATCCTGAAATCTTCTAAACGATTATAAAATTTTAACAAACAATATTCCTAAATCTACGACATAGCACACCAAAAGAACAACATGTTGTTCCAGTCGTTTGCACCAGAGGCAAACAGTACGCCATTTCTTTTGTTTGTCCATGACTTCAAACTGTTTCAATGGAAATTTGACTATTTCAGGTTATTTATGATACATTTTATGACATAAAATCGAAATTAAGTAGAAATTACTCTTTGCAATATCTGTTAGGTTATTGCTAAATAGAAGGGCCGCAACTTTTGTGTTTAGCACTTCCGACTTACTAGTCGAGCCCTTTAGAAGAACAGTGGACCAAGTCCTTATTTAATCCTATGGACTGTGTCCACTATTCTTCTAAAGGGTTCAGTTATCACGTCGGCAGAGGAAGGCTTTATGGCGCAAGTAGTTCATAACTAAAAACAATTTCTCAGAGATATGATTACCGCTACAAATTCAAAATCTCGAAGACAAAATAATACGACGTCATAAATGAATTGTAATTCCCTCAACCTCCAAAATAAAATTGATGTCGTTTATAACTCGTAACAATATATAATACGTCATCCAATAAGGGGCGTTGCTGTCCTTGGTTTATGTTATATCTTCTTCTTCAGGAGGAGACATATTCAACTGTTCGCAGTATCAGTGTGTCTTACAACCAGTTACTTAATCGAAAGTGGTGAGCCGTTTCTCGTCCGAGAAGCATTTCGCTGCTAGTCGCATTCAAATGCAAGAATATTACAGATTAACAGATCCAATTCACCAATATTTTGCACTTGAGCGGTTATGAGCAACATAATGTCAAAGGTTTCATTAGTTTAAAAACCTTCAAGTCCAACGTTGGGTGATACTGTACGATAAAATGTACATGTATTTTGTGAGGGGCATGGTAATTCGCAGATATGCCATCCGGGAAGAACTTAGGAGCAATTTATTTTGGTGAAATGCGCGATCTCCGAGACTTAGTCATGAAAACCTAAAGTGACTGTTGGCCTTTCATTCCACATCCAATAAGGGGCGTTGCTGTCCTTGGTTTATGTTATATCTTCTTCTTCAGGATGAGACATATTCAACTGTTCGCAGTATCAGTGTGTCCTTATTGAATACCTTTCTTACTATCGATAATTTTATAGAGTCTTTTAAATTCTCGAAATCTGTCAATAAATACGAAAATAAATAATAAACTAAATATTAGACTAGCGCCGCCATCATCGAACGTTCCAAAGAAAGGGGACGAGTGGCTCAAATTATGGATTGTCCCATAAGAGAGTCTCTTATGTGAAACGTGAGCACTGGCGAAATGCAAGACTCCATCAACGACCAAGCTCTGAATCTTCGAATCCTCGAACAACACATACACACTCACGCTCACACACACACAAACACACACACAAGCACGCGCACACTCGCACACAATACTCAGACAGACTTTCCGCATCCGTCTCACTGCCTTCCAACCCGTCTCTTTCGGCCTGTGTTTATCTCCGTCTCCTCTGCCTTCCTCCATTCTCCCCCATTCTCCCTCTGTACCTGTCTTCATGGACATCCGACAGCGCAACATAAATCCAATACCTCCGACTTGAAAAGATAAGTTTGTCTGCTTATCTTTTCAATTTATTTGTGTATCTGTACGTGGGTATTGCCTTCCACCTGCAAGCCTTCGCTTCGATGAATTATATTATAGAATGCAATGTAACATCGTCATGTTGTGTTAAAGAGAGAGATGTATATAAAGAGAGGAAGAGGCAGACATGTCTGACAGAGATAGACAGACAACAGACAAAAAGAGAAACAGACTGTCCCTTTTTGTTTCTGACTCTGAGACGAAGTGAAAGGCATCATCATCATCATCATCAGCAGCAGCAGCATCAGCAGCAGCAGCATCGTCATCATCATCATGATCATAACAGTCACCGTGGCATGGTGACCCGTCAGAACGGCCCAGGACAAACTGGCCCCGACAAAACGGCCCCGACAAATGGGCCCCGACAAAACGGCCCCGACAAAACAGCCCCCGTCAAAATGGCTTCGACAAAACAGCCCCGTCATGTTGACACCCGTCAAATCGGTCCCCGTCATATCGGCCCCAGTCATATCGGCCCCATACAAAATATCTAGTGTTCCAAGAACTTTTAAGCTTACGCTGACAAACTATGTTGAAATGAGGCCTCAAGCGCCGGTTCAGCTGGACAATGGACTGCGGAGATTATCGTCTAATGCTAACTGGTTGGCGTATTTAATTATTTAAATGCATTCAATGACATCTATCATAGATCCAACTTCTATTTACGCAACGAATTCTTTTTGTATAAGTAATTAGGTATTTAATTAAGCATGTATAAATTAACACGCCATATGTGCAGCTATTTGCAAAGATTCGTTGAGGCAGGTTGGAGATCCATTAAACATTTGAAACGAATGTAAAATAAAAAATATTGGCCAAAGGAATTTTGCGGTTTAGAACATGATATTGAAAAACATAATTCAATATTTATACACATTGGAAAACATAATAATAATAATTATTTTAGTAATATTCAATAATGCGAAATATTGCTGATTCGTGATTTCACTCCTCGTTCAACAGCATATAGTCCAATTGGTCTGTTCATCCACCCATCCAGCCAGCCATGCACCCATGGATGCATGCGTCCATGCATATCTCCATCCAATCCATGCATATCTCCACACATCCATCCATCCATCCATCCAACCATCCATCCATCCATCCATCCATCCATCCATCCATCCATCCATCCATCCATCCATCCATCCATCCATCCATCCATCCATCCATCCATCCATCCATCCATCCATCCATCCATCCATCCATCCATCCATCCATCCAATCAACCAACCATCCAGCCATTCATTTATCCATCTACCAATCTCTCTATATGTCTGCAAGTGTGTCTGCCTGCCTGCCTGCCTGCCTACCCGACCCATCCATCCATCCATCTATCCCTCCATGCATCCATCCATCCATCAATCCATCCATCCATCCATCATCCATCCTCTCCATCCATCCATCCATCCATCCATTCATCCATCCATCATCCATCCATCCATCCATCCATCCATCCATCCATCCATCCATCCATCCATCCATCCATCCATCCATCCATCCATCCATCCATCCATCCATCCATCCATCCATCCATCCATCCATCCATCCATCCATCCATCCATCCATCCATCCATCCATCCATCCATCCATCCATCCATCCATCCATCCATCCATCCATCCATCTATCTATCTATCTATCTTACTATTTGTCTATCTGTCTGTTTATCTGTCAATAAGCTTTATTCTTTTTTTCGATTCTTGTTTCATACTATATTGCATTGTTATACATTGTATAGTTTATGGAAGTGTTCGTTTAACATAAAATCTAAACGTCAGCCTCGCATAAATCGGGTAACGACGGAAGCATCTCTTCCTATACGGTCAATTATCTAGCACGTTTTTCTTGATTTGAAATACCAAAGAGCAGGTGCTCACGTTGCTGTCCAATTTGACGCTATTAGCAGAGGCAGTTTGCTGTCAATTTCCGCTGCCGAGAGTTTTATAAACGATGTTCGGTTGAGTGGTTGTGGCTGAGAGGGTAAGTGAATTCTTCCGTCACGCTTAGTGCTTAGGTTTGAATCTCCTCTGACGGCGGTCATGGTCCTTGAAGAACTTTAAGCAACAACCTAGATTACAGCAGCTGAGAAAGCTCTAAATAGGGCGCTATATCATTAGCCAGAAACGTACTTTTGTAGATACATACATCAATCAATCAATCAATCAATCAATCAATCAATCAATCAGTCAGTCAATCAATCAATCAATCAATAAAGTAGTTTATTTAGCAACCATATCATTAATACAAGCAATTAAAAGGTATAACAATCAAAAGCAATGTCTATAGTCACATGACGACTTCAGTTTTTCATCTCAACATAACAGTGATGCAAGAAAACTCACCAAGCTAACTTAATGTTGTATTGCGGCTACAAAATAGGAGCCCCTGAAGGGATCAAGATCCCGCTAATTAGGGACAACAGAGTATAATTTGAATTAGGCAAGCCTTATAATAGGATTGCCGTATCTCGAGTTGTGTTTGTTCTACATGCGTATACGTAGATACTTACTTGCATAATTATACGCACACTGATACGTACATGCATACATGCACTAATACATATATTGCAGCATTAATCGTCCACAGATGAATTCGCCATTCCTCGAATAGTTTGCCATCATTAAGCAAGCGTCCGACTTATAAGTAGCTGCTTGTAGTTGATGGAACAGTTAAATACTAGGCCTATAACAGCAACTCTGTTTTTTAAGTTTGTCTTGCATTTTCAAAAGGCTATTTACTTACTTACTTGCGTTATATGAGACAACATTATTGCTGCATAGATTACCATAACCTCGCACAGTTGTACTTTAAAGTGAACAAAATGCGAAATTCGTAAAGTCCACTGCTAAGTGGACATCGACAGTATACCTTGTTACACCTGTAGCCATTTCTCTTATGCAGAAACTGAATAGGAGTGTATGAGAGAACAATTAGTGCAGTGTATGCGACAACAACTGCAGCACAGATTACCATAACCTCGCACAGCTACGCCTTAAAGTACACAAAATATACGAAATTGATGATGGCCACAGCTAAGTGCTCATCGAGTGTTACATTGGTAGGGCCTACTTAGCGATATCTCTGACGAAACTCAATGAGAGATTTGTTGTTGTCAGACCAACAAATCATCAGCGACAAACAGTTAGTCTTTGATCGACCCTAATCTTTATCAGTGCAAACAAACTGTTTAAGATTTTACGCGAATTGAACTTCTGATATCGAACAAGTAGGCCTAGTGATACACCATTAATCCGTGATTGCTACCACGAACCAAACATTTGCTCAAAATAGAGGACAATTCACATCCTGATTTTTTTAACCAATCACGGATTAAGACTTTGTACTTGATAGGCCTATAGGTCGCGTCACATAAGGTATCTTTGTTACACCTGTAGCTATTTATCTAATACAGAAACTGTTTAGGTGGTTCACGCTAGTAATTTGAAAACTCGTCGCTTAGTATTTAATATTCAATATAAAGACCTAAGATTTCTCTCTATACGAACACAATGGACGCCTGTGCAGAAAAACACAAGACAAACGATAACGAAATTAACCGTGTACAGCAGAATCATATATTTGGATTTTCTACAACTGGCAGAAGAGGTAAGTGGAAAGAAGCAACTTTATTGGTAACACTCAAACAGAAATACATTAACGATGCGAAAGGACGGTTGAAAAGTAGGCTAATGAAAATTTGCTGAAGAACAAGTAAAGATTGAATCTGTTTAGTGCGCGGACTAAAAACTTTTTTATTCTCGTATGAGGACACAATTCATCATAAGCAATTTAAATGTACTAGCCTCACCAAACAGTTTCAACAAATAGGGGCATATGCTAACATTGCAGACCTCAGTATTAGCATTGGGGGGTCCGGTGGCGCGTTGGATAACATCTGGCGAAGAGTGCGAGAGGTACCGAGTTCGAGCCCCGTTAGGGCGGCTTTGCTTTGTAGGCTGCTATTAGCGCCGTTGTATTACAAGCTGTCTGTTCTGTTAGTAGTTAACTAGTTAAGATTGTTTCAATTGCATAACATGTAAATGTACAGCGCAGTGCGTTTGTCAGGCGCTCAATTAAAGAAAAGATATTATTATTATTATTATTATTATTATTATTATTATTATTATTATTATTATGAAACAGAAAATACCTAAACCTATCGCCATTAGACTCTTCAACACCATTGGAGACGGTGTAAATTAACATCTTATACTTCAGCGGATTTGCTGTTGTAATTTGCCAAACCTACCGAGTACCGGTGATGAAGCATAACCCAGAACACTCCCTTGCCTATTCCGAATTTGTGTGGTCATTTTAGTAGTACGTGTAGCTTCGTGAGTAGTTTATCATTTCTGTCAGTCGTTTCAGCTGTTGGTGATAGCAGCAATAACACCGACTTCAACGTCTCGCCGTCGTCGTCATTGTCATCATCATCATTATCATCACCACCACCGTTATTATCATCATGACCACCACAACCATCATCGTCCTCATCAGCAAGAGATTTTCTGGAGCGTTCCCGTTTTCACGACTTCTTGCAAACTCTCCTATAGTTGTGGGTTTGTTTCAAGCTGTGTAGCACGACGTTGATCGAAGGGGAATCTGCCTCCACAAGTCCATAGTCCGAATCCACGTGTCAAAGGCCCTCTTCTGGTCTGTTCTAGAGCCTAATATCAAACCTCGTAGCGTTATTGCGCAGTCCTTTCGTGACACGCGAATTTACCAAACATTTAGAATCCTATTGTACTTACGATCATAGCCGTGAGTGTCGGTTTAGCACAGTGGATACAATGCCTGGAAGCACATTGACGCTAACAACGTCATGACTGACATAATGCGGATGATTTACGATGTAGTTTAAAGCCAGTGATAATTGGCTTATTTCGACTTTTATGGTATGCTAGGCTTCCCTAAACCACTACAGTGACTGCTTTGTAAACCAAAATGCGGTTAACAATTGGTATAATAAAGAATACACTTACTTAATTACTTAGTAATTAATAAATGACCTTGCGAAGAATACCGGGCAAACTCTGTCTGCATTTATTCACCACCTGGTGTTGAAGAATCAAACAGTGAATCGGTTTTTAGGTTCGCTGTCTCCGTGTTTCTGCGGTTCAGAACCCGGTGCAATGCATCTCGTGCTCCTCTACAGTTTTCTGCCTTTGCCTTTAGAAGGAGTAGGGTCGAGGGTCTTGTGTTAGGCTTTCAGGTATGGACACAAGATCCTGTGGCGCATATTGCATTGGTTAATTGCAGTAGTGTAGCCAGGAAACAAGTTCGGGGGTTTTCCATTGGACATGTCAAGTTTCTTTGCATTTCGTATATAAAAACATATGAAAAAAATTTCTGCAATTTATTTGGGGTGAACCCCCCCCCCAATACGCCCATGGTCAAATGGATGCTGAGGTAATTGTTAATACCCTACATCTCTATTGATTCGATTAAATACTCGTTCTTCAACCAATTAGTTTAAAGAAGAAAAAGGACTGGAAAGCGCATGTCAATCATGGCTACAAGATATGGCTAGGTCGGCATTTGGACTGAATGCTCTATGGAAATTGTTCTAAGTGGTTGTAGTCAAAGCTGAGTCTACTGGAACGCATGACCCACGCAGCGTGTCCTTCCGTTCATAAGACCACAGGTTTTGGGTTTCATATTAAATCTACACAAGAAGCATCGCTTCAACGAATATTAGGTCTAACTGAAAAACGACAAAGCAGTTGATTGAAAATAATATATCCCTGTCACGTCTGTTAGCGGACTTTTGGCATTTGCACGAGTTTGGATCTTTTTCGAATTTCTCCAGCTGTTAGTATATTGAAATGCGAGGAGCAATTCTTTAATAAAGGATCTCGCAATTCTGCGTTTGGCTGTTAATGGACCAAGTAGGCCTCTCTAGGTCTTCCATAGCATCCGTTTAATCGCTAAAAATCAAATTCATAAGTCTTAGTGAATGATGCAGCAAACTAAACGTTTGAAAAACGAGAAATGTAGAGCACATTTTAGGATGAAAATAATTAATACTTATTCAGCATTTTTATTTTAAAGAAGTACAGCTGAATGGAACAGATGAACAGAACGAAACTCCGCCTGGTACAACGGTAAGCTTGTGCACTGTCTATCTAAATACTGTAGCCAGACGTTTAACAGCATCATAATTATGCTCTTTGACGATCTCACTTGAAGCGGCCGTCGACTGATGCATTCTACTTTATGATGACGGCGCTGAGAAATCATTTGTAACAACTTAACGACGAGACTGCGAGGAACCATCAAGTTCCCACGTGCCGCAGTTGCCGCTTCACCAAATGAATATCGGCCAAGCTGGACGAAGACAGGAACAAGGAGCTCTCTAATGTATTTGCAATCAGTGCAATTTATCTTTTCTTAGCTGTATAATAATAATTATTATGTTGATTCTTCTATGTTTAGAGTTACAGAGCAGACGTCTCTTTATCTCTCTTTGGGTATCTTTCTATACTACGTGTCTATCATCATCTGACAGCACTGTGTCAACGGATATTATAAATCTAAAGCGTTGGAGTGACTGATATGCTCTGTTTCTGATTTGCTTTGTATACGTGACTTTAATACACATGTTGATGAGGCTAACCATTAATCAGTGACTATTTATAAGTGCGCAGCAACTTCGGGAGAATATCCTGAAGTAGGGAAACGTTCCGCTTGCATAAATCACTCACACAATGAGCAGGTAATAGAAGAGCTATCGATTGTGGTTGAAATGAGTTACCAATATAATACGAAGTGATAAAGATCACATAAAACGGTAGTGACTCGTACACATTATGAAGAATAGGCTATAAGACTATAAGTAGAATATAGACTTAATTAAAGCTCATGAGATTACGTCCGAGATTGGAGCATGAAAATGGGAGAGCTTAGAACCTTCAGTTAACACCAACCAAAGCCATTGATACAAATAATGTAAGACACCAGCAAATAAGTCGGAGCAGAAATAGGCAATAAATGAGTTGTAAACTTTTGGACTATTGAGAATTACATTTCGCCTTGTCAATGGATTCCATCTCTTTTAAAAATAATGATACTTTGAAGATTTTTCGACTATAGGTAACTCTTGTAATTTGCAGTGGATCAAAATTCTTCTGAACCGGTTGAAAACACGTTAAGCCAATTCACTTTGTATTCTCATAGCATTCTTGATAAACTACATGTAGTTATGATATCCAGCGTTAATTTGCATCTGTTTTCATTTCAGCTGTACGATCTACCACTGGAGATGTTGGACATTATCTTACAAAAGTCCTATCTGCATTGGATATTGAATTCATCAACAAAGCAAAGAGACGAAGAAGTTATCAGGTCTCTCATATCAGTCGACGTTTGCTTCAATCGAAGAATAACCAGACAACGCTTCAAAAAGGCAATCTGGCGTCACCTGGAAGGTTAGACACATGCAGTTGTGAAGTCTGCTAGTAAAACCTCTCGTGTTTTTGTATTAATATCATTAACGATTGTCATTGTTAGTACAATAATTGTCAACAGGTCAATATCTAATAATAATAATAATATCTTTTCTTTAATAAGCGCCTGACAAACGCACTGCGCTGTACATTTACATGTTATGCAATTTAAATCTTAACTACTAACAGAATAGACAGCCTGCAATACACGGCGCTAATAGCAGCCTACAAAGCATATCCGCCCAACGGGGCTCGAACTCGGTACCTCTCGGTCTCTGTGCTAGATGTTATCCAATGTGCTATCGGGGCCCCCGCCCCAAACACGATCAATTAATAGAAAATGAGAAGGGTCGAGGCCTTATGGTCGTTATATTAGAATGTATGCATCATCATCATCATCATCATCATCATCATCATCATCATCATCATCATCATCATCATCGTCATCATCATCATCAAATGGTTATTCTAGGTGACTCCCGCGCCACATGCGTAAATTGCAAATGATTGTCCTGTCACAAAAGCAAAAGTTGAAGGGAATATCAGCCATTTTGCATACTTTTGTAGCATACGCAAGTAAGAAATGACACTTATAACCCAGGTGCAATGTAACATACTCTAAATTCGTATCTTATGAGTCACAGTGCGTGAAAGTGGATGAGGTATTGGAATTTAGACGAGCCAGACATTTTAGCTCGAATATTGTTTTTCGAAATAATCTACTTCGTCACTTCTGTCTTATCCAAAGTCAGCAGAGGTTTCTTTCTATTTACTTCCCGATTATATGTTGCGATGTAATTCAACAGTTGACATAGTTTTTGTCTTTTTAGATTTCTATGGAAAAAACAAAAAAAGATTTGCGATCATTAGAAGCAACAGAAATTTTCTCTCAGAAAATATTCAACCAAATGACGACTTAATTGCTTCACTGATGTCTCTCAACTGCGTAACGGAAGAACAAAGTCATTTGATTCAACGACAACGCTTAAACCGAGATAAGAACGCCGAGCTTTTGAACGTCGTGAGTTCCTTCGACGAAACAAAGTTTTCAAATTTCGTGAAGTGTCTTCGACGAACAAACCAGAAAACAGTGGCAAGGGTCATAGAAAATGGAGGAGGTTTGCAATTCAAACTTTATCTAAAGTCTTTTGAATGAGTGAGTGAATGAATGACTACGACAATTTCTAAAGCGCCGTAACACGGCACATGCCGTTACAAGGGCGCTCTAACACGTTCAATACTAAGTCAGAGATACTCTTTTTCAAAGTAATATGTCTTATGCCTGGACTTGAAAGAATCAATAGTAGGTGCAGTGCGTATTGAAGGTGGAATGCTATTCCAGCACATCGGTCTAGTCATGGAAAAGGCACGATCACCAATACCAGTTCTTGATTTCCGCACCTGCAGATCTCAGAGAGGGGCCTGCCCTGGTCGACGACACACTTAGGCTATAAGCTGCAAGTTACTCCGGCGCCGCACCATGGATTTCTACACCAAAAGGGCAAGCTGGTGTTCAGTCCGGTACCGCATTGGAAGCCAGTGCAACACATCATGAAGCAATTATGCTACATATTTCCAACGATTGCATCGACTCAAGCAGCCAACATACGGCATATTATCTTAACGTATTTCGCTGATTGCTGAAATTCGTCCATCCTGGTAGCCTACATGCGTTTTCAAGCGAAGTCATAAATTGTAATTTTATAAATAACTGATAAATAGGCTAATGACATTTCATTAGAAAAGCATGACAACGTTTGTTACTAAAAGGTTCTGTTGGGTTTTTCGCTTAAATACGTTCATAGCTTGATTAAAGTTAATTTTAACTCAACTGCAGTTAAATAAAATTACATCTTAGTAAGTGTTTTTACATTTGAATATGTTTTTGCTTTTAGGTGTAATAGAACTCGTAGTTCAAAATCGTGCTGTAAAGTGTACAACTTCTATGGAAACACAGCTACTTTATCAAAAAATCGAAGATCTTCGAAACAGAACAATTCCACGGTCACATCAAACTGACAAAATTATTACTCGACTGAGGGATGAAGGCATCGAAATCCTGAACTCTCAATTGGGCCGACAGACTGTGGTCGTTTGGATCTGGTGTCATTTACAATCAGCCATTGAAAATTGTCAGAGGCTGTACGAATCGAATCAGCTGAGAGATGTATTCTTTGAAAATATTCAGCCATCTGTTTCAATGGTGATCAACATTGACGTTAATCAGTTCAAGAAAACCGTTGGCAAGTTTTTATGAACGCAGCACTCATCATAAATCAATCAATCAATCATTTATTTTGTTACCAACCTAAGAAACAAATTTAAACATATAATCAACAAATTGGGCTTTGATTAATGAAATTACTTTGAGAGCGTTGGTATAAAAAAATCAACAGGATGTTGAAGCGGACACGGACAGAAAAGGCCGTTAATTTATGAAAATAGAGTGAAAATAAACGACAATGGATACCCACAGAGAGAGAGGCTAGACAAATGTTTGCTATAGACAGAGAAACTTTATCTGCCAAGAGAGGTTTTCAGAAAGAGCTACATTGTCGTCAAGCTACTTAAATTGTGTTTTTGTAGCCTACCATGAGCGAAATTTTCTTGATTTCGCTCATGTTAGACGGCAGAAGAAACCGTACGGTGGGATTGGAAGACAAATATACAAATGGAAAAACAGTGGCAACAGAAGTTTTAAACTGAGATGGAAAGTATGTTAAAAAATAAAAATAGTGAGATATTCAGTCAATAATGACAGGGACAGGAAGTCAAACAGAAAGCAAGTAATTAAGGTAATGCTGATGAGCAATAAAAACCGTTTAATTAGAAAAAGAATGGCATTAAGTGTAAAGGTCGGTAGCGAGATATGGAAGCAGCAAAAACTAGCAGAAGACAAACTCAAAACGATAGACAGACAATGAAAGAGGCAATGAGCAGCAACTTGAATTAACAAATAATAAAAAATTAAACGAAAGAAACAAAAGCACTCAATGCTAATTTCTGTAGTTTAATGGAAACACAATGAATGAATAATAATAGACTAGTTATATTAATAATTTGTTTTATTTTAGTTGTGAGTGAGAGGAAATGAGTGTCCAAATATTTTGCCAGATGTACTTTGTTTCTAATTATATAAATAAATAAAAATAATAATAATGCATAAAGAAACAAAGCAATAATTGAAAATAAACTAAATATTTGCAGTCGATTACAATACAAATATTAATAAATAAAATAAAACAGAAAGGTATTATCAGCAGTGAATTATTTTCGTATTAATGATAATTTTGGTTTTATTTTAGTCGTGTCTCCAAAGTCCATCAACTTTACTCAGGGAATCGATATACGAGGAAATGAATTAGTGTTTGGAATGACAAAACTGCGAAATAAAATCTACATCGTCTGTCGATCATATTCATCTCGAGCAATTCGTGTCTATGAGGATGAGCGTCCATTTCACCTTAAGAGGAATCTCGACATGAAAGATATCAAAGATCCCTGTGACATTGAATCCAGCGAGAAGGAACATTGTCTCTACGTCTCTGACTTAGTTGATAACTGCGTATGGAAGATAAACGAAGTAGATGACGAATACGGAATCATGAAATGGCTGACCATTGACAATCAGCCACGTACTCTTTCAATGTCCAGTGACGGTCTGCAGTTGTTGATGGTCAGTTGGCCATCGTCCATTCTAAGGTTCTACGGATCAGACGCAGAACTTATTCGATCCATTCAGTTACCAAGAGACATCGAGATCCTTCTTCATGCAGTAGAAACATCTATCGGGAACTTCATCATCCTTCACTTATCGACAGGAAACGAGGGAGGGAGTGGATCAAGTGGAAGAAGAACGGTAATGAAGTGGGGCATATGTGAATTGATCAGAGATGGACAAATGGTCGTCCGTCGTTTTAGTCCTTTAAATAAAGCACAGCAACTGAATGATCCTCAATATCTTTCACTCAATTCAGACGATGAAGTGTTTGTGGCTGACAATGGAAATGGTAGAGTTATTCTCTTGGATTCCGACCTTAGATGGAATCGAATTCTGTGTCCAACAAAAGAAGAAGAAGGTGAAAGGAAGATCCGAAGGTCGTGGAGATTGTGTTACGACGAAGAAAAGAGATACTTGATCGTCGGAGAAGAACATGAAGGACATGGCGTTGATATCTACACTTTGAGTCGAAATTAAACTAACCTTTCAACAGATTCTAGCAAACAAATATATTCCTTTAAAACTCTTGCGAGTTATGAAGTAAATCTATTAATTCCATTAATGCATTTTGAATCATATTTAATCAATCATTCAAATTCGTTTATTTGTACTTATTAAGCTGACACAGACACAACTTATGGAGGCAACATTGTTCAGGGCATTCCGGAGACATTCAGAGAGCATAGATCGAATTATGTCAACAGGCTTGCTTATAAAGAATAGCCTACGAGATATATTGTTACGGTGATCTTTGATAGGTAGACTAATGTGGAGTTATGTGATCTCGCGCGAAGGTTATATCCGCTACTGCGGAGGGGGATCTAAGTCTGAAGTAGGCCTACTTGGTTTGGGTCGTAATCTCTAGCTTGAAAAGTCTGTCATCCGACGTCTCTGTCAGGTGAGTGACGCTTGACGCGATGTCGGGTAAAAAGTCACTGCGGATCATTCTGTTGATCAAGCGATCTATCTTGTCTCGACCCTTTTTGCTGGTATAGCAAGAGCTTCTCATTTGAAAATAGAAGGCGATTTGAAAATCGATCGCGCTGGATTGCATAGGCGATCGATGCGCGATCGACCTCGAGAGCTTTTGTGTACAGCGTATTTTGTGTATCGTATTCGTATAGCTGCATAATAGGCTCACCGACAATTGCGCCCGTAACAAATGCATCCGACAATTGCTCCCGTGACAAATGCGCCCTGACAATTGTACCCGACAAACACGCCCGACAAAAGCGCCCCGACAAATGCACCCGCCCCTGCCTGTTGATTGAGATGGAAAAAAAGACACAAAGAAAGCGCCACAGCGCACAGGTTTAAAAAATTTATTTTGTGAAAGTGCATTAGAAAGGTATTTTGGAAAAGTGTTTTGAAAATGTATTTTAAATTCTCGAAAATACTCTTTAAACTATTTTGGAAGATACTTTAACAAAATACTTTTGAAAAGTATTTTGAAAATACAAAATAAAATAGTATTTTCTATTTTGAAATAGAAATCTATTTTCAAAATACTTGTGTGCCCATCACTGCGAATAGCCTACCACACACTGCACAACATGCAAGATTCGAAGGAAAAAGGCACTAAGGCAGAGCCAGACAACGCTGGATAAACAATATAAATGAGGATATAACATCACTTAGACTGACTCAAAGGGAAACAGTGGACTTGACAAATGACCGAGGAAAATGGAGATAATTTATTCGTACTTATCGCCGCCAAATTGCTGGCGTCAGAAACTGATTATCATGATGATGATGATAGTGGTGATGATGATGATGGTGATGATCATGATCCAATGCCGATACATGGCGATAGACTTCTGACAATTTCAATATGCTGTAGAAACAGAATTATCAAACAATAAAAATAGCAAAAATTACAACCAAATCTGACATAGGTCACATACAAGGTATTTCACACATTAATGATGATTTCACAAGCATTGACAGTCCCTTCCTCCCTTTCCTCCGTTCGCTCCTCTTCCTCCCTACCCTCCTTTTCGCTCCCTTCGCTCCCTGCCCTCCATTTCGCTCTCTTCCTCCCTACCCTCCATTTCGCTCTCTTCTTATCAACCCTCCATTTCGCTCTCTTCCTCCCTACCCTCCAATTTGCTCTCTTCCTCCTTACCATCCATTTCATCTCTTCCTCCCTTTCCTCCATTTCGCTCTCTTCCTCCCTGTTCCTCCAATCGCTCTCTTCCTCCCTTTACTCATTTCGCTCTCTTCCTCCCTTCCCTCCATTTCGAAATTTGGGTCCATTTTCCATTTCGTTCAGTTTTGAAAATGTACCCTTAACGCTGTCTTGAACACTGTCTTGGACCTTGTGTCTCGGTCTCGGTTCCCACTGTCTCGGTATCGGTCTCGGTTCCCACTGTCTCGGTCTCGAAGATTGATGTCTCACATACAATTCTGCCTAGATTCGAAAGATCTAGGCTGAATCATTAAAGCGGGTTTCGGACCTTTCGGATCCACGTTCCTCGCAAGTCTTTCTGCACCTGTTAATGAAGCCAAAATCCATATGTTGTAAAAACAAGTTCAAAATGTACGTGCTACGTAACTTTTAGCATTTGCGCTGACAGTTGACAGTGTGTGTAAAGCATCCCAAAAGTAGTTTGCTACTGTCATCAGTCACCTAATTACTGGGGTGCGAACCCAGAATATTGGATCAAATGACTCAGAACAGGTTTAATCAAACTGCATAAAATGATATTCTTGTCTCACAGAGCTCATTTCATGTTCAAGGTTGCATGGTAAACATTCGTTGCTAGCAACGTATATACCGAGGAGATAGCACAATGGTCGAGTTAGTATATAATAACAATCATAGAAATCGTTTTCTACGTGAAAACTCGCATCAGCACGCCATTAGCAAGCAACAGATCCATGTTAGTATATAATAACAATCATAGAAATCGTTTTATTCCTAGTTTAAGTGTTCATGGTTGATTATGGTTGATTATAAAACTATTATTCTTCCTGTTCAAGTGTTCGTATATTTGATAAATGGTAACACTTTGATGGTGTTGTGCTAGTCCTAAATATTAATATTTTTCATACAACCTTTGTGTGATGTTTCTGGAGGAATGGAACGTTGGAGAACAGTAGCTTAAAACTTTTAATTTTTAAGGACCACCCTAATATATATAATAATAATACTGTCGTTAACTATCAATTTTTCTTACGTAAGATTACATATATATATATATATATATATATATATATATATATATATATATATATATTACTTGTCTTAGCCAGTTTTGTTTAGTCTCAGTTTCAGTTGCATGGTTTGCTGATCCTCTTTTAACCCGAACCATAACCATAACCATCAATTTATTGTTCCAAACATGGCAAAGTAACATTTCGCTGTACAAAGAAGAAAAAAATCTGTTGGTAACAAAAGGAACCCAGAAGGGACCAGGGTCCCGCTGGTTAGGGCACCTATATACGCAGTCAGTTGCTAGATGGTTAACAGAGGTTATCTAGTACAGAGCATTCATGATATAAGTAAAGTACATGTACAATTTTTAACGTACTAGTACAAAGTATTAAACCTTAACTAAGCAAAAATAAACAGAATAAGGGGTTAGAACCCAACTAATCGCTCTGACGAGTTAACCATAGGCGTAACTGATGTTTAAATAGCTTTAGATTTGAGATACTGCGATACCACTTACAACCGATTGACTTAACCTTTGAAAGTATATCGTTATATGCTTGAGATCGTCGCCAATGAAAAGTTTGTGATTGATTGGATTCTGTGTACAGTTCCATCGACAACCAACATTTGAATTTCACTAGCGTTATCGAGTTGCCTAAGTTTGTGATTTCACCCAACATAGTTTCAAATGTGTCGCCGTTAACAGTCATTCTTAACCCTGTTATTACACTGGCCGTTCATCAAGCAAATAACTCTGTTTGAAATCCCTCCATTTCGAAATTTGGGTCCATTTTCCATTTCGTTCAGTTTTGAAAATGTACCCTTAACGCTGTCTTGAACACTGTCTTGGACCTTGTGTCTCGGTCTCGGTTCCCACTGTCTCGGTATCGGTCTCGGTTCCCACTGTCTCGGTCTCGAAGATTGATGTCTCACATACAATTCTGCCTAGATTCGAAAGATCTAGGCTGAATCATTAAAGCGGGTTTCGGACCTTTCGGATCCACGTTCCTCGCAAGTCTTTCTGCACCTGTTAATGAAGCCAAAATCCATATGTTGTAAAAACAAGTTCAAAATGTACGTGCTACGTAACTTTTAGCATTTGCGCTGACAGTTGACAGTGTGTGTAAAGCATCCCAGAAGTAGTTTGCTACTGTCATCAGTCACCCAATTACTGGGGTGCGAACCCAGAATATTGGATCAAATGACTCAGAACAGGTTTAACCAAACTGCATAAAATGATATTCTTGTCTCACAGAGCTCATTTCATGTTCAAGGTTGCATGGTAAACATTCGTTGCTAGCAACGTATATACCGAGGAGATAGCACAATGGTCGAGTTAGTATATAATAACAATCATAGAAATCGTTTTCTACGTGAAAACTCGCATCAGCACGCCATTAGCAAGCAACAGATCCATGCATGGGCATGTAAACCAAATCAGGAGACAGAGAGACATACTGTTTTGATACCATTATAACAAAGCCTACAATGGAACTCGGCCTCGTCCTCTGTGGGGATCGTCAGCATAAACGCTGCATGACGCGTTAGTGGTAAACAGCAGCATATATCTGTCTCAGTAATAATTGCAAGCACTGTACCGTGACGATTTACTGTCGGCCCTGACAAATTTTTGCCTACATTTGGTGTGATGAACGTTTCGTCACTGACGTGTTATGACTCGCGGCGCAGGACGTCACTGGAACCTTGGATACACCATGGATACTGGACAAAACAGAGATAGCGTGTCGGCAACAGACACAGTGTGCTCGGCTATTCGTTAGATCTCACGCAAAAGAGACACATCGACTTCACGAAGCACGACGTAAGTAGGCCTACTACTGGTTTACTGCTTAACATAGTGTGAAAGAATTTCAGGTCTTTGCAACAGAAACTGCCACTTCATTACATGCGACTTCGTTACAACTGATTTATTGCATAACACTATGAATGTAACACCTAAAAACATAAAAATCTCCAAATTTTCTCAACGCCATACAAAGTTTAAGCTTATGAAGAACAGCTTATTGCGGTGCTATATCAAGAGCCAAGTCAATATTTGGTCAATATCGATGGTCAGAACGGTGTGAGACATCGCGACATAAACAACATCGTTGAATCCGTATCTTAGTCATAACTTAAAGTATAACTTCGCATTGTTATAACTTCTCTAAGAGCCTTTGAAGATATGAAGTGCTTGCGGGAATATAATTGGGACTGTTTTCATATGTAGGTCGGACATCTTAACTTAAGAAAGTGACCGCATAACTAATTAATCAATATCTGTTTAATAGATAAAAAAAAGCATGCTCGAATAAATAAGTATTGAATGAATTGTATGGTACATGATGCATAAACTAATAATAGCCTGGATATTGTTATGTATGACCTAGTTACCGCGCTATTTCAATTATCTCAATAATTTGTTATTGTTAATAATACTACTACGGTACCAATACAACAACCAATACTACTACCTCTACCACCACCAACACTACCTTGACTACTACTGCTGCTGATGCTGCTGCTGCTGCTGTTGCTGCTGCTACTACTGCTACTACTGCTACTACTACTACTACTACTACTACTACTACTACTACTACTACTACTACTACTACTACTACTACTACTACTACTACTACTACTACTACTACTACTACTACTACTGCTGCTGCTGCTGCTGCTGCTGCTACTACTACTGCTACTACTGCTACTGCTGCTGCTGCTACTTCTCATGAATCAGAATATCAATTTCACTGGATTATCTTTACCGATCTAATCCAATCCAATGTAATCCAATCCAATCTATTCTAATGATCGACCGCTGAGAAAGTCTTAAAGCCAAACTCTACATGTATTCGACTCAAGGCACAAGAAAGTAAAAGTGTCATTGATGATAATCGAGTGCAATATGTTTTTCTACGAAGGATCAGCAGGAAGCAGAGGCAAGGCTTCTGATTTAAATTAAATGTGTTGTGAACTATTATAAGATGGATTTCAAACAGAGTTATTTGCTTGATGAACGGCCAGTGTAATGACAGCAGTATGGGCGTAGCAAGTCGATACTTATAAGTCATTATTATAGATCTGTTCCAGGAAGTTTGAATCATTTTTAGCTGGTAGTACCCAGTCTTTCGCATAGCAGAATATTTGAGCTCTCTTGGTCTTTTATCTGATTAATAGAATGCAGAAGCTGAACAGAAGGGCAGCTGTGGTCCTATTTGCTCTTGTCACCACTGCTGCTATGCTGGGTAATTGCAAAGAATTTTCCGCAGTGTTTGACCCTGATGGCCAACGCGTGTGTGCAGTCGGTCAACCAGACGAGGTTCGTCTTTCGACCAACATGGCGACCCTTGAATGCGTAAGATTATGCGATGACAATCCAGACTGCGTCGTCTTCAATCTCTATGACAACACTACCTGTGAAGTATTCACTTGTCCATCCGAGTTATCCCGTGGCTACCAGATTGTTGAATTCTGTAAGAGCTTTCGCGTAAGTTCCAAGTCTGTGTTGTAAAGATCTTAATTATGACATGTTGCGCTATTTATAATAACCACAGTATAATAATATTAGGCCTACGAAATCATGTCAATCTTAAGAGATTTTTCAGGCAGTTAACAACAGCGAGAATTACTTAAAAGAATTTCGATTGACAAACTGACTACAGCGAGAATTACTTAAAAGAATTTCGATTGACAAACTGACTGATTAAGTAAATGAGTGAATGACTAATTGACTGACTAACTGACTGACTTACTGACTTACGCACAGGCAGCCACACAACATCGTCTCCAAACATAAAGATACCGAGGGTAATCCAAAGCGTCTATGGTAATCGATTTCTGGTTTACTGGGACACTCCTCTCGCTTGTCGGGCCCTCCGACCTACTCCGCAATCGACTTTCTCAATAAGCTTATGCTGTGTTCCCGATTTAACATAATTTAATAACCTGATCTAGTATAATTTATTTTATGCCCTTCTTGGTGTAACTTAACTGACAGATTGCGGTAGTGTAGTAGGCCTAACTGAATCACGAGTTATAGGCTACCATTAGTTATGTTATTGCAATAATTTGAAGTTGCCGTGTATTTTAGATCAGCGATTGCAACCAACGATGTTATGAACCAATATGCGGTATATTCCAACATTTACCCGTTTATTTTTGTGAAATTGTTGTGTGATCAATTTAACATTACACTCTGATAGTTGTTTATTTACGTAAACTTGTTGTCCATGTGGAAATTGTAGTGCATAGGTCTATAATGCACATGGAGGCTACACATTCTGCAGCTCAACACATGAATCGCGCGTGCTTTGCGATGTAACACGAAGTTTTATGGTGGAAAGTAGAGAGTTAAGATGCTTATAAACCACTAACATGAACGCTTTTTAAATTTTTTCCAGAAACAGAACTGAGTGACATGAAACTGGACGAAAATCTTTCAGTTACCTTTAAATATTCTCTGAATTATTGTCTCCCCATGGATTGTATTCAAAACACACAGGCGCTTATTAATAATTGGGAGCTGAGCTAACGCATGACCAACTGTGCTTGTTAAAAACAATTTCTGTCATATATTACACAAACACAGATGTGCCTTCTCGAATACTGGACTATGAGTTTACATTTGCTTCGTAGGGTTTCCCCCTCGAGACTGTGCGGACCTAAGAGCCTCCGGTCACACGGAAAGCGGCGTTTATTCCGTTTATCCGGTGAAGACCAATATCCAGATCGAAAGACGAGTCTACTGCGACATGAATTCCTCAGAAAGTTGGCTGGTAATATTGGTCTATAAGATATATAAATAGGCCCTATATCACATTACCACCACCACCACCACCACCACCACCACCACCAAAACTGACTATAAATATGTGATAAAATATTTCGCAAAATATGCCAAAACACTAAGTGAAAATGCCATTCTTACCCCTACACCTTGGGCAAAAGTGGCATTTAGCCTACTGCCTCTCATGCCCAAGTAGTTAGACAAGTTTGACATGAAGGCAATGCTAATGGTAATTGAGCTATCTAACTAACTAACTAACATTAAAGTCAATCACGTGATGTGTAAAACCAAACACCTATTATTTTCATAAACTCTTTGACATTGTAACTGATTGCGGTGTGCCAATTAGAGTTGTCTTTCTCAATAAACGAATATAATTATATCTGAATTATTTGTTTGACATTTAACAGCAGTAACGTGAAAATGAAATAAAACTGTAATTTGTAATCTTACGTAAGAAAAATTGATAGTTAACGACAGTAATTACATTGAAATTGCTTGTAGCCGGGCTCAATAGGGGCGCAGCTTTCATGGCACCAGTACTTGCATGTTAAGCATTGAATCCACATTTCTTCGTGTTGGTCGCTGTAAACTCTGCAGTAAGAACAGTGGAAGCTGGTGTCACTGTCCACTTTATGGCACTCTTCTGTTGCTGGTTCTGTTTCTTCTGCTTGTGGTTCCTCTGCTTCTGTTTCTTCTGCTGCTGGTTCTTCCTCTGATTTTCTGCTTCTGGTTCTTCTGCTCCTAGCACTTCTGCTTCTGGTTCTTATGCTTCTGGCTCGTTCTCGGCACCAACAAAGGAGCGTGCCGTAAAGCGATCATTGCTGTACATCAATACCACAATGACAACAATAATAACTGTAATAAATAATCTTAATCAATAATCTGTGTAATCACTAGTTATCAGGCATGCAATAAATGTCATTGTGTTGTAGCTGGACCTATTAAAAGTAGTTGAATTTATTCCTAGTTTAAGTGTTCATGGTTGATTACTATTATTCTTCCTGTTCAAGATATGTGAGGCCACTTCCGTCCATTAAAGTACCTATAGCGCCCAACAAGTTCATCAGTGTGTGGAAACTCCCAAGCAACAACACAACATCTCGTATCGGACTATCTTCAGGAACCTCATTTATGATCTCCGACGCTTTCCAGAAGAATGGCTGATCAAAGGTAACAACTGCGGGAACGTTGTATTTCGCCAACAGTCCAAGAAAGCACAAAGAGAACTTCAAAGTCAAAACCCTAGGATCTGCTTCTGCTGTTGTGACGCTGCAATAGTTTTCAAGAAGTATACATATTTTTGTGTTTTGGCGGCATTATTGGCCGCCATCTTGAATAGTAACATTCCAACAGTATTGCCACTATGATAAATCGATTCCTTGACCTTGATAATGTTAAATTTGATACTTCATTTGTTATTGTAGCTTACCAATGACCTGATATATGCACATTTTTCTGTTTTGGCGGCCATATTGGCCGCCATCTTGGATAGTTACATTCCGATACTATTTCCACTACGCTAAATCGATTTCTTGACCATGAAAACATTATATTCGACACGTCATTTGTTATTGTAGGTTACCTCTGAAGTGATATATACATATTTTTGTGTAATGTTTTGGCGGCCATATTGGCCGCCATCTTGGATAGTAACATTCCAACAGTATTGCCACTATGATAAATCGATTCCTTGACCTTGATAATGTTAAATTTGATACTTCATTTGTTATTGTAGCTGACCTATGACCTGATATATACTGTTTTTTGTTTTGGCGCCATTATTGGCCGCCATCTTGTTTAAAATGCATTTTTGGGGTGATGCCGTGTTCCGATTTTGTCCAACTTTCGGTATGTTCTTCCCCAGACCAAATACAGCAGAAAATCAACATAAAACGTTTTCTTGCAATTTTTTTAGGGTTCACCGTATTTATTTCGTACTTTGACCCTACTAATACTCCATTTCGCGCACAGGGATACGATGCTCATGTATGAGGATACTCTATTTCGTGACACCGACCTGGGTGCTGTGATTAGGCCTACCTTTCAAAGGCCCTCTTCCCCCTCTGACAACCACCGGTCCACCGCGCACCCATAGTTATAATAATAATAATAATAATAATAATAATAATAATCTTTTCTTTATTGAAGCGCCTGACAAACGCGCTGCGCTGTAGGCCTACATTTAGGCCTAGCCTACATGTTATGCAATTTAAAGCCCGTGGCGCATTGGATAACATCTGGCAAAGTGACCGAGAGGTACCGAGTTCGAGCCCCCGTTGGGCGGATATGCTTTGTGTTTGCAGGCTGTCTGTTCTGTTAGTAGTTAAGATTTGTGTCTTGTGAATTGCATAATTGTACACTGTAACCGGTTGCGGTGTGTCAACCGGATTGTTGAATAAACGAAAATATATTATTATTATTAGCCTATCTTAACTACTAACAGAACAGACAGCCTGCAATACAACGGCGCTAATAGCAGCCTACAAAGCATATCATTATCCGCCCAACGGGGGCTCGAACTCGGTACCTCTCGCTCTCTGTGCCAGATGTTATCCAATGCGCTATCGGGCCCACGTGTAAATACGAACCCCTCAAAACTGCGGGTCAGGGTGCTGCAGCATCCTGAACACCTTAACATCTGAACATCATAATGCGGGCCTGCTTTTGGTAGAAGTGAGTAGCCTACTTCGTAACTTAGTCTTACTTGCTTTAAAGGTAGCAGATTTCGACGGGGTAAAGCAGGGAACCAGCAGAGTTTGAATTACCTTAATGTAGGTCGCATGGCGTTAATAAACATCTAGAAACAAATTAAATGTTTTTAAATAATTGATCATCTGAGATGTTGTCACTGCGATCTATCCGTGCTGCCTTGATGTCAGTTAGGAATCCTGTCTATCGCCAGCTTTCTGAAGATGCAACTAATAAGAACGCAACTGTTTTGAAGTAAGTTTGTCTCTTAGTGTTCCACCCACTGGAATGAACTCGCACCAGAATAATAATAATGACCGTTGTCTGATGAGCATTCTAGGTGCTCAGCAAAAACTGTGCAGGTCTTTCACGTACAACTGAAAACTAGGGGCAGCGCCAGAGGGCTAGAGGGCTAAGCCCCCTAACTGCGGCTGAGCCCCCCCCCCAAAAAAGTGGGAAATCACTGCAAATCACAGGGAGGAGGGGACAAAGGGAAGGTTTTTGGAGCTTTAGCCCCCCCAAACCTGAAATCCTGGCGCCGTCACTGCTGAAAACATTTAGGCAAACTTATAGTATCGTGGGCTGAAGGATTATACAGTATCTTTGGTCATGTTGCGCGGGACGCCCGGATGGTACCAGGTTTTCTAATGACGATACTAACCCTAACCTGACTAACCTACCCTCACGACGCCTAACCTGACCCTAACCGACCCTCACGACGCCAGTAAACTTACGCACTAAATCCTTCAGCCTTCGATACAATAAGCTTGCCTGGTAGTCAATGGACTCTGCCATTCTGAACTTAGGACCTAGACTTGAAACTGATTCTGACCTTATGTGATTATCGAGTGTGAGCACGTGTAAATAAGCTGGTTCTCGTGACCTCGCTTATTGGACACTGCAGATATCTCGAGATTACGATTGACCCCTCGATCGTAGGTGGGTTCCATTGAAAACCATGCTTAATTCAGTTTAATCCAGAGGTATCAAACCTCACTTTTAATGGCCTGCCAGTGGCAATATTTTCCAGCGAGTGGTGGGCCAGGGTGCCGGAAGGTACCTGAGCAGAATGGGGTAGGAATCAGGGAGGGGACTCGGTGAGCCCATCCCCCAGAAATTTTTGCAAGACCAAAATCTTAAATGGTGCATGTTTTAGCATACAAACAGTCAAATGAAGCTTAACAAACCTTAATTTTGATCTTCACTATCAGTCACAAACATCACATAAAACTCATCTAGTGCCGAAAGTGACAAATTTGCACTTTTATTCTCAAATTGCGTGGTCTTTAGGCAATGATCTGCGGGCCAGATTAACATGAGGCCAAAACAAAATAATGTTGTGTTTCCGGTAACCCGACCGAGTCACTTTTTTAGGCCCGACTGGGAAAATTTTTGTGAAAAAAGGTTTTTTTTTGAAAAATTATTTTATCAAAAAATTGTAATTAAAAAAATTTTTTTTTTATTGACACGTGAATTTAACCTTTGCGACATTGATAACATTGCTTTTTTTCCTACCTACCTACCCAGATTTTAAAACCACTGTTACCGGAAACACACCTATATTTTTTTTTGGCCTGACCAGAAATGGCCTGCTCTTTAACAACCATGGTTTAATCAGAACACCTCTTGAGTTCACCAGCAAGAAAGGGCTATTAGCTAGTCTATCAGCGTGTTACTTAAGGAATGAAAGCTGTCTTTTTCAAATACACTTTTAAGAAAAGTTTATCAAAGTGCTCTTTGCTCTAGTTTGTCCCATTTTGGTTTTGTTGTAGTTGTCCAGACAGCTTTGGGGCTGTTTAGTTAGAAGTACACTTGATGTTACTAGTTCAGATAAATATAGTACATTGATTAATTCTGTGTACCTGAATATGTCATGTTGCAAGCCACATTTCTGTGGTGACATATATGATGGCACCACCTTCTTGTAGCACCTAAGGTAGTTACTCATGGTTTGAGCAAGTCATTAATTCACATGTCATTAGTGCCCTCAGAATATAAAGAAAAGAAAATGGATTAAATATAATTTTTTATATTACTTTTGCCTTGTGTATGTTTATCATTTGTAATATTTATGTTCCCACTTGGATAGAATTGTTATAAACGTGCATTTTCGGTGTTTAGAAAAACGTTGGTTTGGAACAGTTATTTTTGTGGTATTTGTTTTAGTGTGTTTCAGGCAAGTGCTGGGAAATCCACTTCAGACGTCAAGGGCGATGATTCTCGGTAAAAAACTTCTGACATTTCCTTGCAATTTGTTGTACTGAAGATTTGCACCAAAATATTTTGTGTTTTCAGTTTGATGTTGGTAATATTTTCTAATTTATGTTTCCTTTCTAACCTTATCTAGTCAGAAGACTCCCCTTGAAATGATGGTCAGTGATCAGTTGGGTCAAAGTCCAGCACAACAAAAACAAGAGGGTACATACAAGCAACTTTGCATATTATTTTACTGACTAGTATTTTTTAATTGAATGGTAGACAACTTGAAGTTTAGATACAGCATGCAAATGGTAACATGAAAGTTCATGAATGTGATTTAAATTTTTTGTTTTGTTTTAATGTATAGAGCCATTGTGTCGAAGAAGATTGAAGTTGATGGGATAAATTTGTCGTATGATGTAACTGGAACGGGAAAACACCATTTGTTTCTGTTGCCTGGTGCACTCGGTTGGTCTGTGCATAAATTTCTACAACTTCACATCTTTTTTCAGTTCATGTATTTGAATGCAGTGTATCATATCACAAAATTTAAAACTATACTGTTTTTAGATATATATATTCAGTTGTGCTCTTAGATCAGAACTCTGAGAAGTAGTAGTTTGTAGAAGTCTAAGGAATTTTGCCAACCAAATGGGCGATCCTTCGAGACAGACAATGTCTAGACTGTCATGTTGAAAACTTGCAACCAATAACAGCTTATAACATTTAGACTAAGATGTCCATAGGAGCTTTTGGTAGCAAAGTGGATTAGGATACGATGTCAGTAGGCGCTTTTGGTAGCGAATTGGAACATATTAGTCTGTCAGTTGGAACTTTTAAGGACCAAGAGGATTACGAGTCGAGGAATATGGTGTCCTGTTGAGGACACAAGTATTGTAAGTTTAAAGATAGATTAGAATAAAGTAGAAGTTTGGACTTGATAAATTAAATTACTTAATAAAATATAAATAAAATAGAAGTAGATGCTAAGAGGAGCACCATTCCAGAGTTGCAATGTTGTGTTGCAAGACTCGGTTGTTAAAGAGTTTATGTTCAGCATGTAGCAGAAACTCTGGGTACTACTTCAATGAAAAACAGAGGGTAACCATTCCAAACAAACTGTCATATACACAATGGACATGTTGTTGCACTTATCAGTGCTGCACCAAGAAATGCCACCACTGAAAAGGCAGTATTGACCTGTAGAAATGTGATCTTTTCACATCATAGAGCCTTCTCTTTCACTGAACCGTAAAACTGAAATTGATTTTTCATGTTTCACATTTAGGATGTGTGAAGACGGATTTCAAATACCAGATGGAAAACATGAACAAGGACCTTTTCACGTTGTTTGGCTGGGATCCTCCTGGCTATGGAAGCAGCATTCCTCCAAATCGAAGTTGGCCGGAGCACTTTCTGGGGCGAGATGCTGACCTGGCTGCAAAGATGATGAAGGTAGTGCTTGAATTTTACACAGGCAACAATAAGCTTGCCATGATTTTATCGTTTTAAGGTTATGCATGTGTTGATTTGGCTTTGACATTTCTAATCCACTGGTGGTACATTGCTGGACCAGTGAAGAGCTAGGTATTTTAAGCAGACACAAATTTCATGTCTTGTAAGTTGTAATTGTAATTTATAACTTCTGTTGCACCAGTGTGGAACGGGAAAACACCATTTGTGTGATGAACAAAGCATCCATGAACCGATGGCACACCAAAATCAAGCAGTTATTAGGTCAATAATATGCAAGAATTTAACATAATCCAAATGGGGCTGTTAAATGAATGCTAGACATTTTCTTACATAAGCAAATTAAATAAGTAGATATAATCTTTATTATTCCTGTTGTATAACTGCACTCTGGTGTACATACATCTTAATGAAAAAGAGTACTACATTCTAATTATTAAAGTATCTGCAATAGATTGTATGCAAGAGGCAGGGAGCAGTCATGCGATTGTGGTCATAAGACATAGGGGCTTTTTGGGTAGTAGTAACATAATTATGTAGTGCATGACCCAGGTTCCTTAGGACCATTGAGAAAAACTGATGTCTGCCTCCAGGCAAAGCCGCTCAAAAATTGGGTTTTCGTCTGGGAGGTATTGTAGACGGATCACCCTGCTACCTGATACGAAATCAATTAAAACTGATATTTTAAAATCATAAACAAGTTTTGTGTAGAATGTGAAGGCAGAAAAAGGTGCTTGACTTACCTGAAGTCATTCCTCTTTGAACGAAGTAACTGTAACAGGAAAATATTTGCCAGTAAAGCTGTGTAAACTCGTTAGTCACAAAACATACTTGATGCTTATCAATTAATTGAGACTTGCGACAGGTAAAGAGATTTTTAAAACCAGGTTTATGGGTGCAAGTAAGTAAGTAAGTAAGTAAGTAGCCTTTATTTACATCTGACAAGCGCACGTGCATTACATTGTATACAACGAAGTGCATCTTTATTGCCATTTTTAGTAATGTTTGTGGACTGTTAAGAGATCTTATGTTTCAAAATTTTCCATGTTATTTTAGGCTAAACCGTTTTATGGTGAGAATGTTTTGTTTTCTTTCATGTAGACCCTTGGAGCAGAGAAATTCTCACTTTTGGGGTGGAGCGATGGTGGAATAACGGCCCTGATGGTTGCTGCTCGTTACCCGGAAAAAGTTCGGAAGTTGGTAGTGTGGGGAGCCGCAGCACATGTGTTGGAAGAAGAAATACCTGTGTATGAAAAGATACGAAATATCGATTCTTGGAGTTCAGGGATGCGCAAAACTTTTCTGAGTATCTACAAGGAAGATTACCTTCGAAGAGAGTTTTCTAACTGGGTTGATGCTTATACAAGATACTGGACGGAAAGGAAAGGTTGGTTCTGCTGGATTTATATTGAAATTTTGCCATTTAAATTTTTCGAAGTAACATGATGAAAGCATTCATATTGGAGATCGATACAAATAATTGTAAGGTTAACACTATACTTAAAATTTACCAACATTTTACATTCCAAGTATGAAGTGTTGAAAAGTAAATACCGGTAATATACTTCAGTATGACTTATAATAACTCTTTAATAACTTGCTTAGAAGTGGTCATGTGAACTGCAAGCATACTCAGTTTATCATATTTAAAGTTTGCTTTTCTTGGGTTTAATCCATTTAGATGAATCTTTATCCTGCAACCGTGTTTGAAGTTTGCATGACTACCATACTCTGTATGCAGTTTGTACATCAGGATGGGAGATGGTTGAATGGTGACATGCTGACAGGAAGGTCAGAAGGATGTGCGTTCAATACCTGCTAGCCCCATAAGGTTGACTCAGCCTTCCATTCCCTAGGGGCAACTGTAAAATGAGCAGTAGGACAGATGGGTGCCTTACAGGCTGCCATAGAGTATAAATTCGACTCCTGTTAAACTTGTTATCATCTGTTACTACTATATCTGTAATCTTACTGCATACTTGTCAGTTTGAATTAATAAACGAATTTTATTTTTATTTAAGGTATTCATTGGAACTTAGATTCAATTGTTTGTTGCTGTAGGGGACATATGCCAGGAGGAACTGAGCAAGATCACGTGTCCAACGTTGATACTACATGGAGCAAAAGATCCTCTTGTGCCAAAAGTTCATCCAGAATTCTTGGCAGAAAGGATCAAGAATTCACAGTAAGAACTATCTCTGCTCTTAACAAAGATTAGCTAAATATAGCCAACAGTTAATTATTATTAGCCATACTCTGTCTACTGGACCCTTTCCTGCGTTCTTCTGTTACACTTGCTTTTGTGTTGCTCTAAATATCTCGGGATCTAATTCGTCCTCCTCTTTCTGCATCTTTTCATCGGCCTCTCCAATCTCTGGACCGGTCCGACTGCTTTGTCCCACGAGATAGGACCACACTTGCTCAAAATCAATCCTTTGCCATCATTGGGCCCTCCTTATGGAATGCCCTTCCCTTTACTCTGTGTGAGACTTTCCTTTCTGGATCATTATCTTCATCTCTGTCTCATATTAAAACCTATTTCTTCTCTCGGGGTTCTCGCACTGGGAGCTCTACTGAATGGCCACAGCTGTGAGTGGCGCTATATAAATTACTAATTCATTTACATAAATTACATTACATTTTGATGTGCTCATCTATTCCAGGCTGCATGTCTATGCTGATGGAAAGCATAACATACATCAACGCTACTTCCAAGAATTCAACAGCACCGTTCAGACTTTCCTTACCAAACCAGAATAAGGTCAAAGTAGTTGGTTGAAATGACATTACGATTACAATTTTTGTGGTCTGAGTTATTTTACTTGCATTCAACAGAACAAAGTCTGTAGTTCTTAACTGCTTGGATTTTGACATTATTACCCTAATTTCGGCTGGAATTCAGAATTCAGAACATTGAAGAGCAGTTAGAATGGTGATTTCTTTTGATTATGCTTCACATATCAATCGAACTGTTGCTAGTGCCTTAAAAGTTGAAAGTTTACGTTGTGAATTCAATGGAAGTTGTTTCAAATCTTAAACTGTTGACAGGAATATATAACTTGAAAATGCTTGATCAGAATTAATTTAAAATGCTTTATAAAATGCTTTATACAATTCTTCATTGAAAATGCTTTATACGCTAAAGTGGAATGACTCTAATTTTTCCATTTAAACTTGGGCTGTTAAAAGCAAAGTAGTTTCTTTAGTTTATTTAGTTGTGCACGCAAATCTGTATTATCTGTTCCTGTTATATTTGTTTCGAATATGTTTAAAGAGTAATCTGGTGCCCTGCGCTTAGCTCACCAGTGGAAGGGAATTTAGGGTAATGGAAACACTCTGGAACGAAGAGCAGCACGGACGCAGGATCTCTTCCCTCTACCCTTCCAAAAGTCGACTCAGCCTTTCCTTCCCCAGATGGCTTTGGTGAAATGAGCAGTAGGACGTGATGGGCGCCTTGCATGGCTGCCAAACAGTTAACTTAAACTTCTGTAATAACTTATGATAATCCGTTCATACTATGAATTGTAATCATACTGCAGTGTCAGCTTGAAATAATAAACAAAATGAGTGGCACTTCAAAACTTTGAAGTTTATGATTGCAATGCGTATAATCATTGTATATAATGTTATGCACGAATGCTTGTCCGCTGCAAATGCCTTTTAGGCTGTAGGATGCAAACAATTATCGCGGTGACATCTACCGAATGTTTATGAATCCATTAAAGTGTTGTTATGTCAGTCTCTACCCTCCCAAATGACCGATAATGACGGCGCACAAACAACTTAATAAGAAGATTTAATACATGTTATTCCGTTGATTACCTACTTTACTCTTCCTGCCACCGTGTCTGCATATGGCATTGCCCTCTCCGATTCCCTTTGCGGACATTGGTCTCCGGTGAAGAAATAACTTGCAGGATTAACTTTGCCGATGTGGTGGAGCATGCACTTTTAATACCGGTGCGTCCAGCAAAGGGACTGAAATTAGATCCACAGTGCAGTACAGACTGCTGTTATAGTCTGCTGTTAGATTATTGTAAGAACAATGACGCATATTAAACGACTGACGTTGTGTTTAAGGTACATGCTGTAACAAATTAAATTACTAACTAGGCCTACATTATGTACCAATTTAGGGCTGTGTTGTGCATGAGACCAAAATTCCAGGACCGAGACCAAGACCGCGTGGTTCAAGACCAAGACCACGTGGTCCAAGACCGCGTGGTTCAAGACTAAGACCGCGTGATCCAAGACCAAGACCACATTGTCCAGGACCAAGACCTAAGGCTCAAGACCATTAACGCAATTCCCAATTGTAGTGTTACATATTATTCCCATAATTCAAATCAGATGCTTATGATAATTATAGTTTTTGTCCCCAAGTCTGCGAGGTCTCATGAAGAGCACACTACAGCTAAACACACTTTCAACAGGCGGAGCTGTTGCGGAATACAAATAATTTTGCCAGTAGAGAAAAATTCCCCACCAAATACCTGATTTCCAACGTTTGCTCGACTACTGATTTTGCCTTGAGAAACTACATCAGCCATTAAAGCACCAGCAGTCCGGGTTAACTGTGACTCGACGTTTTCTTTTCGCTTCTGATAAGAAGCGAACAACGAGGTTCTCTCTCACTTTATCCTTGGCGAATCGTCGCATGAATTCGAAGCTATCTCAGAAATTCCTGAATGACCGGAAATATCGACAACGTTTAACAAATACTCCACTCTCGTTCCCACCAAAGGCCAAACCAAAGGCGCAAGGCCAAGACCAAAGGCGAATGACCGAGACCAGACACCCAAGACCACACCTTTAAGACCAAGACCGCACCTTTCAAGACCGAGAGCCTGAAGCAGAGCCGGATTAACCTATAGGCTATAAGTGAAATAAGCCATGGCTTAGGGCCCCACAACGTTTTGAGGGCCCCAACTGTCAGGAAATATAAAATTTTTGGTTAAAAATACGTTTTGAGGGCCCCCAACTGTCAGGAAATATAAAAATCAGATGGTACAAAGGTCCTATTTGACAATTTTTTTCTGAAAAAAGACGGAAAAGCAAAAAAAGGTCATTAGTAAAAAAATGGATGGTTTTTCTCTGAATCTGAAAAATATTTGTTGCATGGCTTTCCGGTTAGGGCCCCCTGATGGCCCTTGGCTTAGGGCCCCCGAAAGTCTTAATCCGGCCCTGGCCTGAAGTCACGAATTCTCGTTCTATGGGCGGGCCTATACTAGAAAGAACTGCATGGTGATCTGGCATCGACTGATCATCAGACTGTTTGTCTATTGCACGTGACTCCTCCTACGTCATAAGCAATTGTGTTGCTCGATCCTGTTCTGCACTTGCGTCTAAATGCTCCGCAGGTTTTGGTCATCTATTTTTAGC
This sequence comes from Aporrectodea caliginosa, assembly GCA_020284085.1. Taxonomy (NCBI): domain Eukaryota; kingdom Metazoa; phylum Annelida; class Clitellata; order Crassiclitellata; family Lumbricidae; genus Aporrectodea; species Aporrectodea caliginosa. The sequence goes on from JACEVL010000520.1 coordinate 885,365, forward strand.
TCAACCAATCACGCGTCGTAATTCTCAGTGTTTGTTCAAATATATTTTCGTTTATTCATTTTCGTTACGTTTAGTGATAGATGTAACGCGCCTTATTAAAACAAAGTCTTACTTAAAGGACGCGTTACAATGTACTTACTAATCATAGTACTTAGAGGAGAGATAAGTGTTAAGTTTAGATTTTAAAATATTAATGGGGGACTCTGTAAAAATGGCTGCTATAGGTGGCGCCAGGATGGGATATAGTTTGGCTACTCTAGGTAAAATGTGTGCTCTGTTGTGCGGTAGGTTTATTTCATAGACATCTTACATTTAATATATGATGTCTATGGTTTATTTACGCTAAAGTTGTCTAAAGTTTGACCACATCACATACTGGCGACGCCTATCGCCGCTTAAAGGAACTGCTCACAGAGTCCCCCATTGAAGATGATCTTCGGATTGTTTCTAGGCCTAGTAGGATCGAGTTCCATAGGCAAAATTCTTTTCATCTAACCAGTTTCAAATTACGCAAACAATTCTTTTCATCAATCCAACTTCTATTGACGCAAAGAAATGTTTATCAATCCAACCTCAATTACACAGCCAGATAAGAGAAACTGCAGTAGACGACGTGAAAGCCGGGACTTAACACGCTAGCTCTTCGTCGTTGGCGCTTTCAAGACGCGTGATTGGTTGAGCTCAAAATAGATAATGAAAACTGCGGAGCATTTAGACGCAAGTCTGTTACGCTGACGATGTTTTCGTCAACTCGAAAATGGGAAACAAGTAATTAGCGAAGTAGGCCTATTGTGTGAACGAAGTCATTAGCAGTCGGCTGCTTAGGGAATGGCTTCCACTGGAGGGCTTAGCGGCGGAGAATGGCGGAGTTCCGGGGACTAATTGGAACCGGTGGTTGTTCGCTAAGAAAAACAGTCCCTTAAGCTATCATGGAAGAGAGCTATTCATTCATTCATTATTCATTACGAGAATTTTTCCATGGAATTACTCAGGCTCTTCCAACCCCAGCGCGGCCAAATAAGATCTCAAGATTAGAGAGGAATGCCTGAGAAGGAGTTCTAGGAAGGTAGCGCCTAGCGGAGTGCCAAGGGGTGGCCATTCCATATCGAGAGGCACGACTCTGCCTGGTGGAAGTGCGAGCTATGGGTTTGAACTTATGAAGTATTAGTAGCTTCGCTTTTCTTGGCCTCGGTAATCGGTAGGCCTATAGGTCTATTTGAGGGTGATGGCAGCCGAGCCGCAGCCCTCTCACTTCCTGATCTTTCCGCTGAAAGTGTACGGCAGGGGTGTCAAAAGTCCGGCACGCAGACGGTGTTTGGCCCGCGGAGCCTTGCATAAAGGCTACACAATTTCAGAATAAAAGTTCAAATTTGTCATTTTTCACTGCGTATGAAGCTCCGTCAAATTGCTGTGCTAGTAAGAAGCCAGTCAAAATTTAATCCTCACTCCGCTATAGAGAGTTTTGATTATGAAGATAAAAAATTTAGACTGTATGATAAAAATGCACCATTTAAAATTAATTTAGCAAACATTTTTCTGGGGGAGCCCCTCCAAGCTCCTACCCCTATTTTGCTCAGGCGCCGTCGGCACCCTGGCGCGCCACTTGCTGGAAAATATTGGCCCTGACCCGTCATTAAAAAATGCTTTGACACCTCGATCAGTGTACTCATAGCCGAGTTTAGCCTACACGGATCGCTTGTGGAACAGAAATCTCAATAGGCCTACATTTTTGCCCTGGCGGGGATTTGCTACCGGACCTTTCGATTGACAGTCTAACACGCTAGCCACAGACTATCGGGCCCCCACACTAAACTGGATGAAAATGCATCCGTAATTATGGCGTTGTTCGTATGTATGTATGTATGTATGTATGTATGTATGTATGTATGTATGTATGTATGTAGGCCTATGCATGTATGTATGACTGTATGAGCACTTGTTATAGCTCCCCTTCAAGATTACTACTCAGAGGCGCTCCCGACTACAGCGCGGACACTGAATCGAAGTTTCACGCAGAAGCGCATGAGCAATTGCGAGTGAAGGACTTGCCCATGCAGGGTCCCTACGCGGCGGCTTGAGGTGGATTCGAAACCTCAACCCTCCGGCTTCAAGGCACCGAGCATACCCCTAAACCACCGCGCCCCACGGATGACGACTGCTCACTGCTGCTCTACTCAAATGCACTCGTTTGCTGTGGTAATTGTCATTCAGGAAACCATCGACTGGTAGGGACTCGAAGCATAGCACACCTGGTGCAAAATTGTTGGGCCATGCCGATAGGGACGTAGTGGTGCTTCACGGCGATGAACTAGGATTACTCAATTACGCAACTGCGTAAAGGTTTTAATAAGCTCATCCACCGTTCTGGCCAGCAAGTTCGAGACAGTTGGCCTATAATAATTGTCGCAGAATATCGTGCGGACCATTAGTTCTACACTTTATTGTCCGATGAGAGCGCAGATAGGCCTACCAGTAGCGTAAAACAGATATCGATCTGCTTACGATAGGCTATGTTGATGGCGGGAACAACCCAGGTTTCAGCATGTGGTAAAAGAACAATAGTTATAAATTTCATCCCAACGCGTGAAACCATTGCCGAAACTATTGCGACACTCGTCAAGCAGCAGCTTTCTGGGGTCGGTCTCGATACATGTGTTATAGTAGGGCAAGGTTACAGGTTATGATGGGGCTGCTAATATGAGCAGCCAAACAAAGGGTGTCCACTGTTCAGGCACGAATGAAGGAGTTTTCCCCCTCGGCAACATGTGTATACACTGCAAAAGTCATAGTCGAGCAATATTTGACACGTGCGCAATGTCAGTAGTTCGCAATATGTACTGTAGCAAGATAGCCGGTGTCACGAAATAGAGTATCGCCCATACATGAGTATCCCCCTTAGTGAAATGGAGTATTCGGTTTAGTTTGCATTTTTGGCGGTTTTTAAGTGTATTCAGTCGTACTGTTTGGATTTATTGTACTTACTGCCACATAAGGGAGTAGTAGGTGGAGTTGGTGTCTATGTCAGACAGCATATATCAGTCTTGGTTCGAAAGGACCTGAAAATTGTAATCAGCTCTGAGGACTTAATAGAAGATATTTGGTTGGAACTCACAAATGACAGACAAAAATATATAATTGGAGGTATTTATCGACACCCAGGTCAAAATATAAATCCTTTTACTGATGGATTAGAGAAAACACTGGATAAAATAGTGAAGGGAGTATCACCATGCATAATGATGGGTGATTTTAATATTAACCTAATGTCCTACAATTCTCATGTTGAAACAACAGAGTATTTGGACATGGTAACAATACATGGGTTCTTACCCGTTATACTTATGCCTACAAGAATTACGTCAACTTCAGCTACATTAATAGATCACGTTTATTTTTATACGGGTTCACTGAATTCTCCAAAGATAAACAGTGGAAATTTTTTGGTGGATATAACTGATCATTTACCTAACTACATAATAATTTTTAAAAAGAAATTAAGTCGGTCATTGGATAGGCCTCATAAAAGACTATTTAGTCCAAAGAACAAATTAACCTTTAGTAGTTTGTTAAAACAAATTAACTGGGAGAATAAACTTTCAAGTCACATTACTGTAGACCAGGCATATGATGTATTTAATAAAGAGGTTAGGCAATGTTTCAATCTCGCCTTTCCACTAGTCAGGATATCTAGGAAGGCATTTAAAGACAAATTATGGATTACCAAAGGTCTAAGAATAAGCAGTGCTCATAAGAATCGTTTGTATCGGGCCTGGTTGAAAAACAGAACTCCACATAGAGAGCAGAAATACAAGAACTATAGAAACTGTTTTAGAAAAATCTCCAAGACGGCGATAGATTCTTACTATCATGATTTTTTTAAATGTAATGCCAATAATGCCAAAAAACTATGGATGCAAATAAACTCACTCTGTAGTTACAACACACGCAAAAGTGGTAAAAAATCTCCCCTAAACGAATTAAATATTAAGGATAAGTTAGTTAACAATCCATCGGAAATGGCAAATGGCATGAATGATTATTTTTGTAACATTGGTCCTGGACTGGCATCAAAGCTTGGTAAAGCAAAGCATGATTTTGTTCACTATATGGGCAGTTCTCTTGAGAATAGTATTTATTGTGAGGAAGTAAATAGAGATGAGCTGATAAATCTCATAGAAGGCCTAAATCCTCGTAAATCTCCTGGATATGATCAAATTTCTCCTTTGTTGATTAAAGAGAATGTTGATAATTTTGTGCAACCGTTATTGATGATATTTAACCTATCTTTAAATACCGGTAAAGTACCTCTGGGCATGAAAGTGGCCAAAGTAATACCCTTATTTAAAAAAGGAGACCGCAGTATTATGGCAAATTACAGACCAATTTCTCTTCTATCAGTGTTTGTTAAAATATTGGAAAAACTCATTTATAGTAGGGTAATGAACTTTCTTAAGAAATACTCGGTGTTATACAAATATCAGTTTGGATTCAGAAAAGGTTATTCGACCAGTTTGGCATTGATAGACGTAATTGATACAATTAATATGTCTCTTGATAACAATGAATATGTTGTTGGTATCTTCTGTGATTTGCAAAAGGCATTTGATACTGTTAATCATGAAATCTTGCTTACTAAGTTAAACTACTATGGAATTAGAGGTACATTACTTGCTTGGTTTACGGATTATCTCACAGAACGTAAACAGTTTACTGCTATTAATGATGTTAACTCTGGGTATAATACAATACCTTGTGGAGTGCCACAGGGATCTGTGCTTGGTCCTCTGCTGTTTCTGTTATATGTTAACGATATGCCAAATTCGGTCCCAGGTACTGATATACGACTATTTGCAGATGATACAAATATTTTCTTTCATGCATGTAAAATAGCAGACTTGCACGCAAACGCCAACACCATGTTAAATAACTTGTGTGATTGGTTTTTGGCTAACAAAATGTCTTTTAACAAAGATAAGACGTCCTATATGTTTTTCGACTTCAAAAGAAAAACCTCCTCTGATGACATTGGTCTTTCACTGGACAATGTTAGACTTTCATGTGAAAGTTCCTGTAAGTACCTTGGGGTAATCATTGATGAAAAACTAAATTGGAAAGAACATATTGATTATGTTATTACAAAAATAAAGAAATTCATTGGGATTTTCTACAGGTTAAGAAACAAGTTAAATTGTCGTATCTTAAAAGAGTTATTTTTTGCATTAATTTACCCTCACCTGTTGTATGGGGTGGAAATTTATTCCGCTGCAAACAAGTCTGCTTTATATCGCTTAAATATTTGTATTAACCGTATCCTACGTACATTGCAATGTGCTCCTCTTAGTACACCTGTTGCTGATCTATACCAAAATTATAATCTTCTTCCAATAGCAGAACTACGTAAATTTCAGGTATTATGTGTTGTCCATAAATGTGTTCATAAATTAGATGTTCCACCTATATTTCATGATTATTTCAAAATTAATGCTGATGTTCATTCCCATTATACAAGGAACAGTAATAATACCTTCATTCCTAAGTTTTTCTCTACAAAAGGACTGAGAACAACTCGCTACTGTGGTGCGAAGTGGTGGCATGAACTTCCAAGCCACATTAGAAATATAGCTTCAATTAGACATTTTAAACGTATGCTAAAACTGCACTTGATTAACTCCTTGTGCCTGTAGATGTTACAGGGTACCGTATATGAGTTTTGTATTTAGGATCGTCACAATAATTGTGGCCTGTTTAAAGGCTTTAAAGCACTCTTAAGTTGTATGTTTTTGCTTCCCAGTGGGAAAAAATGGATTATTAACAATTGTCACGAAACTGGTTTGTTAGTTGGTACCAGTATTTTGTTGACCTTTTTAAACGTGTATTACGCCAGCATTATTATTATTATTAGGGTGACCGGCGAGATGAGTCCTATGTGACTTCACCGGTAGCCCACCACTCGGTTTGTAAAATTTGTGTATTGTCATTTTGCTTTATTTTGTGGTGAATAAACTACTTACTTACTTGTACACATAAAATATTTTAAGTTGCGTATCTTTAGTTTATACATCGACCTGAAATTAATTTACCTCGTTTTTGGTGATTTTGACTGGATTTTCGTCGAGGCTATCGTAATGCGTATGACGATGGGGGATAGAATGGTTTATCCCCCCGGATACTCTAAACCGGTTTATTCCATCCGGGGGGATAAATTCATACATCCCCCCGGATAGTTTTAGGACGGATACTCTATTTCGTGATACCGGCTGTTGAGGTTACCATGGCAATGATCTAGTTAATGTCCACACGCGATGCCCCTGGAGACTCCGTCTGTACCGTATTTAAGAGACGAATTAATGAGGCTGAGGCTTGCTTCGTTTCGTGTCCAAGAGCTGTGTTTGGTGTTGATAATTATAATGAGAAATTAATCGTTACATTGAAATTGTGTTTATGTCGTCTTTCTTTCGTAAACTAACTATTACTGATCAACGGTGGTGTCAATAAACTTGATCACGGAGGCCGGACTGCGTGGGCATGCTGAAGAAGGGCGATCCCGAACTTGCCATCCAAGAGGTACCAGACAGACAGAGACACAGAGAAGACAGAGCCAAGAGACACCGACAGACAGGGAGGGAGTGAAGGATCCACCAAGGCAGAGTAGGAAAAGAAGAGCAGGCTTTTCCGACGATTATTTCCACCCTAGTAGGGCCTACTCAAATGCCATAAAAGTTCTAACATTAATTAAATCATGTCTCAAGCGTTTGCAAGTATATATCGCACACACAATGGCGTCTAACCCATTCCCCCCCCTCCGTGATCAGTGGAAACCAACCAACCCCCACTAGGCACCACAAAAATGTGACTCCTGAAATACAATTCGGTGTATTATGAGGAGAGATACAGATTAGTGAATTAATGGATGACGAAACTGAATGTATTTACCATTCACGGGCCTCAGTCCAGCGGAGTCGAGACTACATTTATGAGTTATCGCAAAATAGCAAAAGCAACAACAAGACGTCATTAGTTGAACAGCATTAAATGAAAATCTGGAGGTTGTTGGCCTGTAACTGTTACTGTCATAATTATATGTGTCATCTTCTCATCATTTCACTATATAGAAAATTATATATAATTATATATATATATTATATATATATATATATATATATATATATATATATATATATATATATATATATATGCATGTAGCCTATATGTATTGCATGTACAAAAGTGCAGACCGCCATCCCTGCACATCAACTATCAGCACAATGTTGATGCTGACTAGCTGCAAACTACATGATTTTTAAGCACCGGAGACATTGATGCCAAACGGTTAATTATATCTTCGCTGCGCAGATTATTATCAGCCAAATCTTTTTCACTTGCGATAAGCATCAAAGTCGAAAATTAATCGTCCGTCATCGTGGACTTGGTCGTGTTTTGACAAGTTTCACTTTGCTCATTGCACGTTCGGCTGATGCACTTGTAACGGCAACAGTCACGATCGAGTATTTTGTAAATTGTCAGCAGCTTCGGAAAGGATGATAATTGGTGGCATTTGGTGCAACAAATGATACGTCTGCAGAAATATATGGCGAATCCACATGCATGGTCGCTGATGCATCATTTGTCCAATACATGATTGTCACAAAACACATGTGTTTTTCAAGCACTTGGATATCTAACTGCATCTTTTCCAATCACTGAATGCGGTTTGTCACTCAGATTTCAATAAACGAATATATATATATATATATATATATATATATATATATATATATATAAGGCTATAATAATCTTCTTTTGGCGGTTGACTATCCACGCCTCAGATTCACATTTCGGTGTGATCGTGCGCGCGTTACAAATTTAATTAATTAATTAATAATGCGAGAGTAGGTTAGGCCTACTAATAGGGGCCTACCTGTTAGGCTATTTTGGCTTCCATGAAATCAGCAGATATGCTCTGTCATGAGATAAATTACTGAGGCATGTTGGTATATTGATAGCCTACTCTTTAATTTGCCAAGATAATTAGGGCCTGCTTTCAACGACAGACAGTAGGTGTCTAATATTAAAAACAAGAAATCTGACGACCTGGTGAAGAGTACCTAAAATAATGACCTTCGCGGTGTTGGGTTTTCAAAAGTTGCAATTCATAATGGAAATTACAGGAATAGATGGACCAACGACGTTTTTCTATAATATAGATTATAATTATTTATAGACGATCAAGGAAGCGCGTGTCGTGAATAGGCCTACATAATATTATTATGTATTCACGACACTCACGCTTCTCTGATCATCGTGGATACCGTAGGCCTATAACTAATTCCTGCGCAGCAATAATTATAGACTATAATTATAGAGTCGACCTCAAACGTTTGTACGATTAAAGGAATGGCAAAGGATAATGTTCAGCGCTCTGTGATAAGTTACTGAAAAGACTGCAGGGAGTATTCATTTAAACTGCGAACTGATTAGCTTAAACATGTAGCCTAGCGGTAGTGTAGCCCATGCAGTCAGCTACATACAATACAATACAATACAATACAACTGATCTTTGATATCGCCCTTCTTACTAAGGTTGCCCCAAGCTCAGAACTTCAGAAGTGCCACACGCCTCGGCGGCGCAGAAGCAATTGTATTGCAGAGCAATAATTATTATTGTGCGCGAAGGACTTGCTCAAGGTCCATACGCGGACGGCTTGAGGTGGATTCGAACCGGCAACCCTCCGGCTGCAAGGCACCGAACATACCCCTACACCACCGCGCCCCGCTGGTTACATCGTAGACTGCGTCTCATGCGCCTCTGCATGTGTTAGAGAGCATGCTTATCTCGGTTCGCTTCCAGATGCTGACTTATTGCAGAGAGTTAAAGCCCGGGCTTGCACAAGGACGCTAAATGGCGTGGCTTCCATTCAAAAGGGCGAGCGGAGGTGAAAATAATAAATTTCGTTTATTCAATAAACCGGTTGACAGACCGCAACCAGGTACATTGGCCCTACTGTAGTTATGCCCTAAGGAAGAAAGAAACTTTTAGTTTGTTTGATATTAAAAGGTAGGAAAACCAGTATGGGAATTGTCAAAAAAATAACGGGGGTTAGACGTTGATTTATGTGCAGTTTCGATGTGCAATGTAGACTACTATGGGATCCTAAAAAAGATTATGGGGGGTTTAACCCCCCAACCTCCGGCAATTCTCATCCTGAGGAAAACATGTATGTCCTTGTATAGAACCCTCGGGTTGACATTTCTTTTGCCCGTAGTTGATACTGACGTCTGGCCTTTGGAGGGAATATTCCACACAACACGTACGAGTGGCGCCAGGTGACCGCCGACAACAAACGATCCTCATGCATACGCTCCCACCCTCTCCGAAGCCATAGGGAGGAAGCCCATTCTCTTCATTCGAGTCATTAGTCTCTCAGTCTGGTCCGTCGTCAGAAGAAGTGAAGCCCCACCATGGGGCGGCGTAGAGCACTCACGCAACCGTGGTAGCTGCCGCAACCACGTGAACAGCAGTTTTAGGTATTCCGTGTGCTCTAAGCACACGCGGCACGTGTACCTAGCCAGAGCATCCTCCTAAGATCTCGCCAGATCAATTCACTTAAGAATGAGCAGGGTCGAGGCCATATACGGTAGCTTTAGAAAAACACTCGGCATCTTCAAGGCCAAGCTCAAGCAGATGGGCTTGTAAGGGCATGTAGACCTATTTAGTGGTGATTTTATAGTCTTCTGAGACACTGTAAACCCTGCTATGTTACGTAATGTTATTTGCAGTTATAGGGCGCGCGTATGTAGAACACAATGTCATCTGCAACTGTATACAGGCCTTCTGAACTCACGTTAATATGGACCAAAGGAATAATCTTAATAATAGGGCCTAAAGAAGAGACTTATACAATCAATCAATCAATCAATCAATCAATCAATCAGAATTTATATAGCGCCCCTTCAAGATCCCTACTCAGAAGCGCTCCCGACCCAGGCCATACGGAAGAATGCAGTCTTCAACAGTTGGTGAAACTGAGAACAGTTTGGAAGGTGTCGTAAATCTAGTGTTAGCCCGTTCCAGGTTGTTGGACCAACCACAGAGAAGGAGCGGCTCTGCATTGTTGCAGAGCGGGCGAATGGGGCCGCCAGGTCACCGTGGACAGAGGAGCGCAGTGCTCGGCGGTCCGTGCAAGAAGAAAGAGGGCGGCATAGCTCACGCAGGTAAGAGGGTGCCCAGCCTGATAAGCACCGCCACACCAAGGACGCGATCCTGTATGAGATGCGTTGAGGGAAAGGAAGCCAGTGCAATACCTCACGCATATACTGAGATATGCGGTCGGTCTTACCAAATCCGCCAATGAGTCGAGCCGCAGCCCGGTGAACCCGCTCCAGCCTCTCGATTCGAACCCGCGGGAGACCAGCGTAAAAGGAAGCGCAATAGTCTAGGCGGCTCAGCACAAACGCGTGAACTAGGGAGACTGCTGCTTTAAAAGTCAGGGAGCGAGCAATGACCCTGAGCTGCCGCAACTGGTAGTAGCAGCTGCGGCAAACTTGATTTATGTGAGGTGCAAAGGTGAGCTCTTGGTCCAATAGCACCCCGAGGTCACGCACCACCAGAGAAAAGGACATAGTGGGGAATTCAGCTGAGAGAGCGCTTCGGTCTAGCTTGGCCAGCTGTTGCCTGGTGCCCAACCAGATGAAATGGGTTTTTGGGCGTTGAGGCGGAGCCGGTTCGAGGACATCCAATCTGCGAGGGCCCCCATTGCCTGCTGCATGGTGCGGGCAGCCCCGATCGCGGCGAGGGGAGCGCAATGCAGATATGCCTGGGTGTCGTCTGCATACAGCTGGCTTAGCACACCGTAGGAAGATAAGAGAGTCCCAATGTCAGAAGTGTAGAGTAGATAAAGTAAAGGAGCCAAGACAGAGCCTTGCGGGAGCCCAAATGGAGTCAGGGCCCAGGGGACCTGCTTGCTCCCACAACCACACTACTGGACCGCCCAGCCAAGAAAGATGTGATCCAATCAAGCGGACGGTCAGCGAGTCCAAAAGAAATAGAGAGGCGTTTGATAAGGATTTCATGGTCGACTGTGTCGAAAGCTGCGCTTACGTCAAAGAGGGCCAGTAGGTCACCCGCCTCCCATCCATGGCCCCATAGCAGTCAGATAACAAGCGGAGCAGCAGTGTTTCCGTGGAGTGGCCCCTACGAAAGCCTGACTGAAACTTTGGAAGCAAGTCGTTAGTGCTTAAGTAACTGGTGAACTGTTCCGACACAATCTTCTCTATCGTCTTTGAAAGAAATGAAACGTTTGATATGGGTCGAAAGTTAGACGGGTCTTTGAGGTCAAGTCCGTCACGTTTGAGAGCAGGGTAGACGATGGATCTTTTTTGCGAGTCAGGAAGAACTCCTTCTTGAAGAGACCGGTTGCAGAGGATGGTGAGAAAAGGAAGTAGATCGTCCACGTAATCCTGAATCAGGGTGGCAGGAAGAGAGTCCAGCTCACATGACTTCGGAGCAGATGACATGATGACAGAACGGAGCTCGGCGGAGGAGATCTCCCTCAACTCGGCCAGACGATGCGCGGTCGGCCTATAGCGCCGTAACTCTACTCGCCATGAACCACAACGCCATTTATTCTACTCACTGCAGTTCTGGATCAGTAATTATGCAGTGATTCGGCTTATAGGCCTAATTATGGTAGCATCCTTGGTGCAGAAAGTTTTAAAGAGAAATAGGTGCATGGCACTACAAATTGTGACATAGAATCGCAAATTTAGTAACTATATATAAGCTTCTTCCATTCTGAGGAAAATTCCCGTTCTTCGTTTACTACGCCTCCTTATATAACTCAGGATGTGTGGTTTGAGGTATGCGTAATATGCATACACATGTATGATGTGCATGTATAATTATGTATGTATATATTGCGCCTTTAGAACCGTTCATTGTTCACGAGTTTGCAGAGAACAAGATTATCTCAGTGATACATACTTACTTACTAATAAATAATCTTCTCATTACGAATTCATTTTTGCGCTATTGTGGTAACGTTTTCTTAAGCGATGACGCCATCTTTGGGCCTTTTGTCTTACGTCATCTTTCGATAGACGTTGTCATGGTGAAATATATTTTCTCAATTCGTGAAGAACTTTGAAGATGGTCTAAGACAAAATAATTTTAATAAACGAAAATCTTTGGTCTACGGCTAAAAATCTTTGAATGAAGAAGAATTTCAAGACAGTCGACGTTTGAAATCTTCGAATGAGCACGAATTTCAGGAGGTCGACGTTTTAAGCAATCGCAGGCAGCAAGAAAACAGCACAACGAACAGAATGCATGCGACCACAGAAGCGATCGAAGGTCCGAGTAAGAAATTTGTTTTTTTCTTGGCATTAATTAACAGATTGATTAATTATTCGTCGTTCCACTAAGTTGATGGATTGTTCATTTTAAGGGTAAAACCGTAGGGGACGTGGGGGCAAGTTGGCAGATAAATCAGTTTTTTTTACAAATGATCGTCTACGATGATGCCAACACAATTAGTTTTTGTCCACAGCGTATCTATTACTAACAGCTACATTCCAGCACAAAAGCAGGCATCCTAGTATTTTGTAAGTTTGCAAAAATGATCTCAAAATTTTTCTAAAAGTCAACCAACTTGCCCCTATGCTGGGGCAAGTTGGTTGCCTGCTTGGGGCAAGATGGTGGCTATATAGAATACACATAAATCTTATCTTTAATAATGGAAAATGAATGCATTATGGTTGATCAAATTTGTTTCAATTTAAAAACATTTAGTCTTAATAAAGATGTCACACACAAAAATTAAAATTATTTAATTAAAATGGCAACGTTTAAAATGCAATTACCAGTTCATAGGCAAACGCGCAAATTTGTTGCCGGGTCATGCCAAATTCCCTTGCACTCATTTCGATTGCGTAGGCTATTCACACACTTCTTCAAGAACATCTGGGAACACTTGTCGAAATCTTCCACCATGAAATGGGAATTGCTCATTTTGTTCGCTTGAGATAGCGACGAAGCGTTGAATATTGTAAGCCGGACTAGCTTAACTTGGACGCTTGCTGCCCGCTTTAACTTCAGCGATGATTGCGATTAAACCAGCCAATAACCAAGTTTTGTCCAGTTCATGATCCAACATAGAATGAACAGGTTTCAATGCACACCAGTTTAATGGAAAAAACTAGGCACAACAATAATTATTGTAATTGCGGGGCAAGTTGGTTGACCGGTGGGGCAAGTTGGTTGCATCCGCCATCTTGCCCCCGCCATCTTGCCCCAACAGGTCCACACTACAAAATCTTGTGACTATGATTTGTACAGCGTGACTTGGAGAAAAAGTAATATCAGTAACAACTCACAATAAATGCTTAACAAAACAACCCATTTGTCAATTTTTTTGCATTCATGTTGATTAAGATATGCGATATTTTATAACAGTGAAATATTTTTAGAGGTAAATAGAGAAACTTATTTTTCAACGATAAACGGGAAAGAAAGCACCGTATCACGTAGCCGCCATTTAACAAAAGAACAGGCTTGGCTTGCTCATCGATAAACTTCCTGTTAGACTGTTTCCCTGCCACGCATTATAATTTTACAGCCTAAAAACCATCTTGCCCCCGCAACCAACTTGCCCCCACGCCCCCCGTATTTTACGTTGCAAAATTATTCTAATGTCTTCAATGCCGTACTTGACGCTGGTAGGCCTAAGTAAGCAGTCTACCATGTGCATGATAAGTAAACTATCATCAATCCAGCTTCCTTTTGATCACGAAACTTTCTTCATCAATTCAACTTCCATTTAATTGAAAAAATTACTTTTATCAATCCAACTTCTATTTAACGAAATAAATATTTTTCATCAATGGAACTTTTATTTAATAAAGGGCATCAACTTGGAACGAGATTCCAAAGTCAATTAGGCAACTCCCTAATTTATGCCTCTTCAAAAGAGGGCTGCGTCACTTTTAATTGGAAATAATAACTAACCCAGGGCTCCCAAGAACCTATTTGATACACAGCAGTTATACTGATCCACCCCATCCACTTGTTTAAAATGAGATTAAATGTGAGCCTAAATTGTGTCATAGATATTCACACAAATTGACTGCTAACCTAATATGTGTGTTGCTGAGTCATTAGTTAAGATTTATCGTTTTTTCTTTAATAAGCTTAGTTTTTGACTATTTAAATACATTAATTGGCTTTCCTCATGAGGCTGTACTGCAAGCTTAGGGGGCCCTACTTAACGGGGCCGTAAGACCCTTTCAGGGTCCCCTGTGTGACTCCATTTTCTCATTGATTGTGATCTACTGTTCTTTGTTGGTCACCAAATAAATGATTTTATTTTATTTTATTTGAAATATTCCCATGGATCCAGCTGCTAATTACGGAAATAATTATTTTCATCAACCCAGCTTCTATTAAATCGAAAACTTAGTTTCATCCATCCAGCTTCTATTTACGGGGAAAATTACTTCGATCAATCCAGCTTCTATTTAAACACAGGAATGTTTTCATCAATCCTATGTCCATTTAGGGAAACAATTTTTTTCATATATCCAGCTTCCATTTTAAAATGACTATAATTATCAAATAATCTAGCAACGTAAAATACGGTTTAACCATTTAAAGTATATTAATCAGCAAAACTAATGGACAAGTGACATCAGAACACGGTTAAAATTTAGTTTACATCTTATGAAATTAAAGACCAGCGAATGGTAACATTGCAGCCAAAGAAATCAGGTAAGGATTGAATTGTATGATGGTAAATTTCCATCATGGGCACTCACCCCAAACTATTTCAATGACTCTACAGTTCTACAGATCACTATCGTATTAATTTTCTGGTGATATATTCGGGCCCCCTAAAGTTTAAGGTCCTGTGCGAACGCACGGTTCGCGCCCCCCCCCTTAAGGTCGGCACTGCTTGGTATCTGCGTCACTGATACTCTGGCTCTCGAAGAAGTACCCTAAACAAATACACTGCTGTTATCAAACGGCTGCTACGTAAGAAGAAGCAGAGCAGAAGCAAAGTAAGCCATGGATATGAAAAGAAGCGAATTCATTTTCTTAGCCTCAGAATATGAGGCCCTAGGTAGGTGTAGGGAGTCTAGGGACCCGAGGGCCCTGTCGCCAAAGGCGCTGATGCTCACACAAGTTTTCTTCTGTGACCCAGAGGCA
>JACEVL010000521.1:0-145000 GCA_020284085.1 Aporrectodea caliginosa
TTGAAATGGACACAAGTGGGAACCAACTTCAAACATTAATTAGAAGAAATTGAAATTATTATAATTGTTTTTAGACATAGGCTAGGCTACAGGTTTTATGTCACTGCCACGACAATAAACAAAAAGGCTACTTTATGACTAGTTTACAACACCTTGTGAAAATAATGCTTAAAAGGCGCTATCTAAATCTCTTTTACATTACTAAAAACAGTTGTAGCACGCATTAATGTCCACTGGCCCACAAAGATTCGTGATACCATTTCATGCACTTTTGCATTTAAGTCATTCTTCACCATGACCGTTTTGCAGCGTCCGTTTTGTCCCACAGCAGTGCCACACATAATATCAGAGATACCGCTAATTTCGCTAAACCTTTCAATTTTCGCTCATTAGGCCTAATAGTTCGTAAAATTCAACTGATTTCACAACTTCTTTCAAACAACGCTTTCATTTTTCAATGGAACTTTCACATCATACGATAAAAATATATTTTGTACGGTAAGAAATTACGAAGACATGTGTAAAAACATTTGTACTTCGTCAAAAATAGCGATTCGATATTAGAACCGCTCATTCGTGACCAAAACTTTGCCTGGCATATGTAAATTAAGTCTGCAGAGGTGTGCACCGAAATAAAATTATTTTACCGAAATAAAATTATTTTAACGAATTTATGGGGAGTGACCTTCTTGCCCCGTATGGCCCTTTTGCCCCGTGTAACTCTAAAGTCAAAGATTTTAGGAAATAACATTGAATTTTGGTTGAATAGGTCGCAATTTTGTGATGCTTTCGATCGAATTACGCGACTGGACTTTCCCAGACCTCGTTTTAAAGGGAATGTCAGTGTTTCAGTTGTCAAAAACCGCACGGTCAAAAATTGTACAGAATACAGAGTAAACGAATGCAACACAGGTCAGAATCTAACAATGCTAGACCTATATAAATAACAACTCAGCGACTCATGAGATATTTTAGTAGGCCTATCCTGCCCCCACACATCGTTTCAGTCAGAGTCAGAGTGTAGGGCTGTAGGCCTACAGATCAATCGGACTTCTATACTCTATAGTGATCTATGCACTCTGCTTTTCAGGTATACGCCTAGCCTACTGTAACGGGTTCAGCGGGTACGCGATTAGCGCTGTAGCGGGTTCAATGGGTTCAATGAGTGCAGAGTTAACATTGATCACGTAAGCCTGTAGGGAGACTGATATATGTCCCCGACGACCCCGACATAATTTATGGCCCCGGGGACTTATAGCCCCTCCCCATTAACTAGCCTTGCTCTAGGGGACTTATCACTTGTGTCCCCGGGGAACATAATGTGCCCGGGATTTATGTCCCCCTCCCCCACCCTGCTGTAAGGTATAATATAGCTCTGCAGATTTCGCATTGTAAAGAACTCCGACACTACCCTACCTGTGGTAGTGCCAGTCCCAAGCCTGGAGAAAGGAGTAGGGCGACACCAATCATCTTTGATATGACACAGTGTCGTTAAACAGCAACCAAGTCGCATTGTAAAACCCGCCACTGTTCGTACCCTGCCAGTGACATTCTGACATTCTTTCATTCGATTTTTCGATCATTCCCAAGCCTGGAGAAAGGAGGAGGGCGACGCTAATAATCTATTCTTTGTTATGACACAGTGTCGTTAACGGTTAAACAGCAACTAACCGCAGTGTAGGCAGAGTTCAGTGTTCAGATCATTCGGTCAGATCGAGCATTCAGAAGAAGATTGATTAGCAAAAAAGACAGCTTTATATGTAGCAGTTATCGTCGTTGAGTTGGATGGATCCAGAGTTTAACGAATATGACAACAAAGGTCGTTGCCGTCGACAGAAATTATTTTGGCATATTACAGCTCTAGTCGTCGTCGTTGAGTTGATAATAATATTATTGTCGATCAATAAGAAGTTACGTTGGAATCGTCTTGGGTCCTTGTATTGGGGTCGTCTTTCATCGAAGTAGTGACTATGCATCGTCGGTGGTGTGTCGCCAAAAGCCCTCTGCCAGCCTGTGCCAGGTCACGAAGGTCGAATCGCGTTGGCATCACAAGGGAAGGATCCCGAACTCGCCATCCAAGAGCAGGCCTGGAGACCAGAAAAAGAGAGACTGAAGGATCCATAGGCCGACAATTAAGGGACTGAACGACCTCTCCTTCCCGGTATTCGTCACAGTACTTAGGTCTATTATCTGAGGGGTAGAAGAAGAGTTTGAACCTCTTTCCCGTCGGATTCCCTAAAACACATGGAAAATAAATGAGTATGGCAAACAGTTAAACCAGTTTAGGTGGTCGCAG
This sequence comes from Aporrectodea caliginosa, assembly GCA_020284085.1. Taxonomy (NCBI): domain Eukaryota; kingdom Metazoa; phylum Annelida; class Clitellata; order Crassiclitellata; family Lumbricidae; genus Aporrectodea; species Aporrectodea caliginosa. The sequence goes on from JACEVL010000521.1 coordinate 2,297, forward strand.
ATGGCAGACAAGTAACAACCTTCCTGTCTCGTTATCTTTGTTGCGGCATCGAGGTTATTTTTTCGTTTAGCCTATTTGTTTACCAAAAGTAGATACGGCGCTGATCCATTAATTATGATTTTAAAAACTCTGGAGATATAGCCAAGGGTCGTCCATAAATTATGTCAACAAAATAGGGGAGGGGTTTGAAAAAGTTTGACAGTACTGTTGTTGACAAGGGGAGGGGGGTTCGGTACAATTTGACGTCAACAAATTGTTTTCCAATGAATCAACACAGACCCTTTAAAATGGTAGCGAAAACATTAAGTAACGCTAAAAGTGCTTAATGTTTAATACTACTAAAAGCTGGTAATAAACTAAACTCATAGGCTATATTTTGAAATTCGAGATTGCATTTTTAGTGTAAAAATAATAAAAGTGATTCTACATGTATTGAGCCATTGTGTTTCTTTTTGTAGGGGTGGGGTTGTGGGATTGTTGACATAATTTTTAGGGGTCCGTCAATGTTTGACAGTAACTTGTTGACAAAGGGGGAGGGGTCAAAAACTACCTAAAATTTGTTGACATAATTAATGGACGACCCCAAGAACTAGACTTTGGAAGAGCTCGAAATTGCAAAAGTAAATCTGAATATATATTTAAAGTTTGAAGAATTGCAAGATTAGGACTGATGGAGCTGCAGATATCGGCATAGAAGAGTTGGACAATGATATTATTATTTATTCTTTCATTCGATCATTCATTTGATAAGTCATTCGATAAGTCCAAGGTGTGCAGCGTGCGCCATGCCTCGATCTATGTCGGATTTCTCTCGCAGCAGCACCAAGGCTCTGAGCAGTGTCATAGTAGAGTTGGCTTAAATTAATCTATATCAGATATGCAATGACTTCTGCACGTGACAATAGATGCGCCGTCTACAATAGGCGTCTATTCTTCGTTGCTACATCGATACTTCCATCGTATAGATGGCGCTGGCCTTCATGTGCAGCCACAAAGACGAAATCGATGATCTCCGTTGGCAAATACGTCACCGGTGTATTGTATTCTGTGTATTGTATTCGGTGTACGGTTGTCATTTGCATTTCTGTGAAATGCGACGTGTTCAAAAACCGACGTGAACATTTGTATGGCGCCTAAACATTAGTATAATATCTGGAAAGCTTTACAGGTGCGAGCAGTCGTAGAAAATATTCAAATTCATTTGTCTGGTTTAGGGCATAAATTGCAGCAGATGAGTCGGAAACAAAAGGGGAACATTTATTCATGTATACACATGTATGTATGGATACATGTTTTCATGTATGTATGTATGTATGTATTTATGTATGTATGTATGTATGTATGTATGTATGTATGTATGTATGTATGCATGTATGTATGTATGTATGCATATGTGTGAATGTATGTAGGCTTATGTATTTGCATATGTATGTAGGCATGCATGTATGTACGTACGTATGTATTTATGCATGTATTATGTATATACATACATACCTATGTGTATTCATAATATGTAGCCTACGTACATCCATGCATGTACATTATGTATGTATGTAGGGCCTATGTATGTATGGCATTTGTATGTATGTATGTATGTATGTATGTAATACTATGTATGCATGTATATACAGTGTATGTATATATATATATGTATGTATGTATGTATGTATGTATGTATGTATGTATGCATGCATGTATGTATGTATGTATGTATGTATGTATGTATATATGTATGTATGTATGTATGTATGTATGTACGTATACGTATGTATGTGTGTATCTGGTGATTTGTATAGCGCCATTTAAGTACCTCTCAAAATAAATGAAACAAGGCTATGTATACTATAGCAGTTCTAAGTGCATGTTAAGTAAATATTTCCCTGTGCATTGACTGGAACAGTTGGGATATCCAGCGGTAGACTGGCCAATAGATGAGAACGGCTCGAGGCTTGGGTCAAGAATGTCGCCAAGGGATGCAGAACGTATCGATCGTCGACCTGGCTGATCTAAGACTCCAGCATACTTGATCCTCTATGCATTCTGGCGGCTTTACTACCTAATTATGACAGCTCGTCCCATGAAATGGATCTTGCAGAGTCGCAATGGTGGGGAGGGCGGCGGCTTGCCATTTCAATCATGCAAGGCACCTCAAGCTTTGGGAGTTTGCAAATTTAGAATATTTGTATACCGACGTAAGTTACAATTCTTTCCGTTCTGCCCTAGGGGCCGGCGCGCTGAAACCGGAGGGACCCATAATATATTATGTGCTATGGGGCCGTCCATAAATGACGTCACGCTATTTTGGCCGATTTTTTGACCCCCTCCCCTCGTCACACTTCGTCACAAAAGGTAACACCCCCTTGAAAAAATGACGTCACAAAGCTCTGACCCCTACAACCAAATTTCCATTTTATAATAAAACATGTTTCAAGTCACATTTATTGTCATTGTAATAAGTATTTAAAAATCTGATGGTGAAAAATATTTAAATAATTAGAAAATTATTAATAATGGTGCCTGTATACATTAAAATAATCAAAAAATTATGTTAATACTCAAAATTAGTGCTGTTATTTTAAACTTAAAACGTTGTTAATTGTTAAATTTAATTACACAGACCTGATGTGACGTCACACTTCGCTGACCCCCCTCCCCCATGTCACACATCGTCACAAATTTCCGACCCCCCTCCCCCCTAGGTGCGTGACGTCATTTATGGACGGCCCCTATGGGTTTATGGCACACTAAGGGCATAGGCCTACACAACAGGTGCATATAGGCCTACATAAGATTCAAGATCCCATGCAGTCCGTTATAATACTGACCGAGATCTTTATGTCTTTTCTCGACAAGGAGCCAATGTAGTGTTTATATGCTCTTTTAAGAGCCAGCAGTAATAAACAGACTATAAGAAGCATGGAACAAATCAACATTACGTAAGGAATAATGTCAGTTATTATAGCCTACGCGTAGGCTATAGGCCTATTCGCATTTGACCCGCCGCCTTCCTGTGTTAGGCCCTATGCTATATAATCTTACTTTAAAGTTTCAAACTGACAAGTACGCAGAATGATAATGATTACAATATTATTCATAGTATGAACGGATGATCACAAGTTATTACAGAAGTCGAATTTAACTGTGTGGCACTGGGCATGCAGCAATGCAAAGCGCCCGCACCACGTCCTACTGATAATTTTTTCAACGCCCACCCAGCGAATGAAAAGGCTGCGTCGACCTTAGGGAGGGTACCCGGACCGGGAAGCGATCCCAGATCCGTTGCCTCTACGCGCCAGTAATCGTAATCGTAATCCACACTTCTAAAGCGCCACTCGAAAGCCAAGCGCAGGGCACCAGCTTATTCACGAGCGCTGCGTCTAGTCAGAAGGGCTGTCCGAGAGAGTAGTCCGAATTAAATGAGGTTCGAGCCCGGTTTCCAGTGGATCAGAGGGGTCAGAATAGCTGCTAAGGTGCTAGCCAGTGTTACAATTACCCTAAACCCCTTGATATAGCCTCCTTTAATTATTCCGGAACATTTCGCGAACGGTTGCCAGTTGCCAGAAAGCAGAAATGCACTGTGCAACTAGACTATATAGGCCCGGCGCCCCAACTGCTAGACGATCACGTAATTTATTTCCAACGACCTTTATAATAATAAGAACCTCCGTTTAATGTTTCAAACTGACACGTACGCAGGATGATTACAATTCATAGTATGAACGGATGATCAAAAGCTTAGTTATTACAGGAGTCGAATTTAACTGTTTGGCAACCATGCAAGGCGCCCACCACGTTCTACTGCTCATTTTTTCAACGCAACCTAGCGAATGAAAAGGCTGAGTCGACCATATAGGGAGGGTACCGGGAAGCGAACCCGAGTCCGTTGCCTCTACGCGCCAGAGTGACTTATAACCTTCGTGGAGGTATATGCTACATAATATGGCAGACGCTCATTATCGGCGGTAGGCCTACTATAGGGGCTGGGACGTTCAGTAATAATTGTCCCATTCTAGGGTCTCCCATTTTCCCTGATCGTTTTTTATTTTGAAGTGACACAGGAAATCTTTCAACAATGTACGTGGGTCATTGATCACTCTTGACTCTCTTCAGAAAATATTACGAATTGAATTTTAATAAGCTCCAGCGATTCTGTGGTGCAGGTTTAGTGTTGTGATAACACATCTCGGCGATTTACAATTAACAAAATATTAATCCATATGAAGCTAACAAATCTTTCAATGCGTTATATTTTCACTTTTTAAATTCTTAAAATTACTCGCTCTAAATTTAATAAATTCTTTAACGACTTCAACTTTAACCTTCCTGACAAGGACTCACGAAATTTTATATCTCGTATGTTATTCCTGAACTCTTACTAAATCTTGTTAATTCATACTATTATCTCAGATAAACTTTTTTTATGTACACCTACAGCGTTATGTCTGTTGTTAACACATTAAACGAATAAAAATTATATGAATGTCGCGTCATTGCAGATAATCTTACTTACTGACTTTTTGCTGCTGGTAGATTGTCGCTAGTGAAGGAAATTTCGGAAGAGCTGAGGACGATAAAAAGGAAAACGGTTGAAATCGAGCTTAAAACACGTTCAAAATGCTTATAAAAGTTAAGGTACTGATTGGAGACACTCTGATAAAGTTCTTCTAAATAGCTATTTGTTTTATAATCGAGGAAAGAGTTTGGGAAGTAAAAATTTCATTTTGATTTGTTTGCGCAGCATTTAATGCATTCATCGATAGACGGAGAAGTAAGTAAGTAGGAGAAAGCAGATTCGATTGAGAATATCATCTGGCAAGGGTTTGACACAGGATGAGTCGTCGAAATTAATTTTTATTGGCATAGCGATTTTTTGAGTAATTAATTACGCAGAAAACTGACCTTTATTGTTGCGCATTGACCTTAATTTTTGCGTATTTCGGATGAAAAAGGTCGCGGAGTAGCCTGAGGGACTGCATGGAATTTGTCTTTTACAAACAGTGGACAATTCCTTCCACGAAATTGAGGTCAAGTTTTTGTAGATAACTTTAGTTGAGTCCTGCAGAGAGTGTAAACGTGCTAAAATTAGTTGATGATGGAGTTATATTATTGATATTGCATATTATATTACAATTACTATACATTGTGTAATCCTCTGTTAAGTTGCAGAAGCATACGTGTATACATGTACTACTAATTGTGCTTTTTTCGTCATTTTTTTAGACGCTGACTGGCAAGGAGGCAAGTGATTCAGTCTAAAACTTTAGTTTAATGTTTGAAATTTAAGGTATGGTATGGAAGCACCTCATCAGGCAGCATTTACATCTTTCTGCGCACATAGTCATTCATTCACAGCATTTATGTAGCACTACTTTTATTCAAGATATCAAGTCAAAGACACTAGGGAAATTATACATTATTCTAGCTGGTAACCCCTCCTCCTCCTCCTTTGCTTTTCTCAAAACTTATTTCTTCTCTTGTGGCCTTGCTCACTGGGAGCGCCTGTGAATGGTTCACCATACTAGAGGCGCTTTAAAAATGTTTTAATACAATACAATACGTGTAAATTTCAGGGTGAGCTTTGAGTTTAGGATAAGGAATGCTCAGCTGGTGTTGAAATCAAGTGCTGCACCCATGTTCAGTGCTGATACCGAAAACAGGTGTATGAGAAGTTAATATGTAAGGTAATATTAAAGTAAGTTTAGAAGAAAATATTTTGAGGCACCAAATGATGAGGATTCGTAACAATTAAAGTCGCCACTTACAAGCAGCACATTGCACTTCTTTGTTCAGTTTTATCTGTGCCTAGCAATGACTGCTAGATGGTCGAGTCCATGGCATACTGACTGTTGACGAGATTGAGATGTTGGCTGATCAGTCGGACAGATAGACCAAGACGTCCAGACCCAGACCACTGGAAGCTGTGGTTTGAAATCACAAGATCACTTGATCTGGTATTAGATATCTGTACGCCAAAGTGCGATTAGCAATTGGTTAATAAAGAACGCATTTGCTTGCTTATCACTGATTTTGTTTGATAGTCCTGAGCAAATCCACCACTGATGATGCAGCTATTGAATACTTCATTTCTGCAGAATTTATGATGAGTAGGTGCTGTTTGATGTCCAGCATTGTCGAGTTTTGCTCTAATGGCAACAAATCCCATATATTCATGTAATAGCAGGTAGTTCTTCATTTATGAGAAAGAGACTAATTCGTGTTTAATTGTTCTTGACAGATTGAGATTGACATTGAGCCAACTGACAAGGTAGGTGCAGAAACGCAGTGTTGTAGCTGAGGTAGAAAATTATCACTAATTACATATTATATATACATAGCAACTTGTTATAATTCTCAGAGCACAATAAATAAGTGCTGGTTTAAATTGAACTACCTTTACGATGAGCACTCATAAATGTTGGGTGAAATTTCATTAAGTTGTTAGAAATAAGAATGTAAATGTTTCTTGAAAATAAATTACGACAACAGGAGCTTTATAAATATTTAGTGAAATTGAATTAAACTACAGAAATATGAATTTAGGAAATTTTGTCACCCCAATGGTTTGAAGAGACCAGTGGGACACCCTTGATGTAATAGACACAATTGGTGGAGTCTAACCTGCACCCACTGAATTTCAGACTATCCATTGCCTGAAGAAGAGCACAGAACAGCCATGGCCAGCATTGTATTATGGAAACACTGACTCATCATAAGGATGCCTTAGATGATAATAGACATAAGCATTTGTTCATTCGATTGCTGTGGTCATGTTTGCTCCCTGGCAACGTTAACTCGTTGACCTTTTTTGCCTTTTTTTTGCAAGCACTTGAAGACCAATCTGTTCGATCGCGTCTCTGTTGTGTTAGGTTCGGAGTTCTTAAAGTGGTGCTATTTACAGACAATGTGCATTGTGATATTTAGGTGGAGAGGATTAAGGAGAGAGTGGAAGAGAAGGAAGGCATCCCTCCGCCTCAGCAGCGGCTCATCTTCAGTGGAAAACAAATGTAGGTCATCTGATTTGCATAATTTTTAAGTGGTCTAGTTTGCATATTCCTTCTGCTTTGTGTAATTTGTCTGTGTGACTGGGATATTCTTCTGGTAAATAGGATTTGCGTAATATAAGCTAAGCTGATCATCATATATTGAAACTAATCCTGTCGTCAAAACGCAACAGTTAACATATTACATGATGTGTGTAGTCCTTGCCTATTCTGATTCACCTAATCTTTAAATCCTGTGCAGAAAATTAACTGACCATGCTGTTGCACAAGGCTACAGATTGCATTAAAAATTGGCTACATTACAGTTACACGCATGTATGGAATTAACTGCGTTACATTTAACACATGTTGTTTACACACGAAATTACAGTTTACAATGAAATTGTGGTTAATTACACATAGATTGCTACATTACACTTCACATACAGAGTTATGTTTATAATGTTAATGCCTGGAATTACAGTTACATTGTAAATGGGTTTACGGTTGGTTTTAGGAATGACGAGAAGACGGCTGCAGACTACAAGGTGACCGGTGGATCGGTCTTGCATCTCGTGCTAGCATTGCGTGGTGGCGGCTCGCATCTTTAAAAGCTTTGTCGTCGCCATTTTCCCGACATTGTCAGAACTATTGTTTAGATTATTTCGTGTCTGCTTGTGTTTTCGTTAAATGAGAGGCAGACTAGTAGCAAACTTGATGTTTCATCCAGATTCCCATGCTGGTTTCTTGACGCTTTAAAATTCTTGGACTGGTTATCCTGTTGTGCCGTTCTGCGGCTTCTGTCAATTTGAGACTCTTTTTGTAGTTAGGACTTTGTGCAAAACAGTTTTATTAGCTTAACCTGTAACCATCTAAATAAGGTCAAATGAGAAAGAACCGATTCTTTGGAACTGTGAATCTTGAGCTTTGAAGTTCAGCCACCTTCTGCATTTTCCCTCAATGTAAACCTCTGTAAATTTGCTGCCTCGTTTTTGATTTGTTAAAAAAATGTTCAGCCACTGTTGATGTTTCTAAATATTTTATAAAAGTAGAGTTACAAGATTCTGAAGCATTTGAACATTGATTGTAAAGGGTGCTTTCTTCTGCCATCTGAGCTGGAAAGGTTAATCGTATAAATGACTGAAGGAGTATTTGCTGACAGAGAACATGTGACTGAAGATTGACATGATCTAATTGGCAGGGATATATGTGATTGAGGGTAATATGTGATTAACAGTTTAACGACGAGCTGCATTGATTTCCCAGTCACTTTTAGTACATTTTCATTGTTGAAGTGTTAAGAAAGCCTAAAAATATGAAGTCGACCAGCCTCAGAGAGCTAAATCCCAAGAGGTAGCCATGAGTAAGATGTAAGCCGCTTACTAATCTTTCTCGGTAGGTGTGAATGCACAAAACTATTCTGTGCACCTCTTCTCTTACAACTTGCTATTATTATTTTCTCTTCTCACTCAAAAGATGAAACCCATACGGTGTGGTAAACTACTGTAAACAAGGACAAATGCATTTCTGGGATGGCTAGTCTTTGCAGATACATGTATCAGACAATTATTATATTACATGTATTATCAATTTCACTTTATAATTATGTCTGTACATAAAGTAGCTACTATAAATTTTTTTGCATCAGAGCAATGTGCAGTTTATAGTTACAACTGTTGCCAGCGAGTGTTTTACTACATTATTTTCTGGGCTGACTAGACATCGAAGTCTTAAAACAGTATTAAAGCCGTGGCTGCTGTCTTTAGAAACACATCTACGTCTCTTCCTGTGCAGAGGTTTGCGAATGCATTCGCATGTGTTCTTTGAGATTTCCATTCTGTGCAAAACACTTGCTACAGATTGAACACTGGTATGGTTTCTCGCCCGTATGAACACGCATGTGGATCTTAAGATGACACGAATATCGAAAGCACTTCCAGCAGACGCCGCAAACGAAAGGCGTTTCGCCATAGTGGATGCGCATATGAGCTGTGAGGCTGCCGGGCGAGAAGAATCTCTTGGAGCACCGATCGCACGAATGCGGTCGGTTCCCCGTGTGCGAGTTTGCATGCAGTTTCAGACTGATTGCGCGAACAAAGCTTTTGCCGCAGACGTGACACTCGTGCGATCTCTCGCCCGAGTGGACGCCGGCGATGTGGTCATTGAGATTGTTTGCCAGGACAAACTGTTTCCCACAAACATTGCAGAGGAACTGCTTCTTGCGCAAGTGCGACTTAACGTGCGTTTTCCAGACGTTCCGGTAGAGGAACTGCCTGTCACAGTGAACACAACTGTAGAGCGTTTCACCACGGTGTGTTCTCTGGTGTAACCGCCATTCGTGTTGATCGGGGAACTCTGCCCCACACCGGTCACACGTGTGGCGCTTCCTTGCCCGGTTCGCATGACTGTGGATGTGGTTCTGGAGGTTGTCGAGGCGTGAAAACTGTCGGCCGCAGTGTTGGCACCGGTAAGGTCTCTCACCGGAGTGCGTTCGTAAGTGTCGGCCGAGGAGAAGGAATGACTTGTGGCAGATGTAGCAGACGCGTGGCTGGCGTTTCCTGTCCATGTGCATTCGCTGGTGACTGTGCATTTGGTAGAAGCTGGCAAACATCTTGCCACAGTTCTCACAGACGAAACCATTTGAAGACGATTTGGCGGATGATTCTGTTGGTCCATTTTCCACAGCTATAACAAAGCATGACTGATGACCCCGGGGCAGACTGCTATCAAATCGTGACACCATCAGAGGTGGCCAGGGTGATTTGTATGACAAATCAGAGATGGCCATGGTGATTTGTAAGTAAGTATCTTTGCAAGTATTTAAAAACCTCGCCAAGGTATTTCTTGCTAGCCTAACAGAAACTCCTTTATCAGGGTAGTTTGGAATCTAGCCAACTTATAAAGCAGACGTTACAACAATGTAAATTTTGTACAGATTCACTAAATTTGGGATCCACAACCCATAGCGCTATATACCAGAATTCAAGTGTTAATGAACTTAAATGAAGCATGTTAGAAGGAGGCTTCAGTGCAGTTACAAAAGACTGCATAATTTGTCTGTATTTAAATGATGTTCATGAAGTTTCTCAAACACCTCTACAGATTAACAGTTGATAGATGGTTGATCTTAATTGTAATCTCACAAATTTCCACAGCACTGCTTCAAAGCTAAGTGCAGGGCACCAGCTTATTCACGAGGGCTGTGTCACGTCATCAAGCCAGAGGTTGATACATGTTAAAAGTCCCTGGGGTGTGGTTCCAATGTATTAATTTCAATTTCAAATCCATTCACTCTGAACCCTTTCATCTCGATTTCCAAACCTTCCATGTCCCTATTCAATTCTTATACATTTCCTTCCTACAAATCTACCTACAAACATTTCTTTCATACTAATCTAAATTCCAAATCAAACCTAATTAATGTATTACTTAAAGACACATTTTCCATTTTCATGATGCTCTTACCAGACAACGCATTCGTCTGAGGACTTTCGTCGTCAGCATTTTCTGAATCAGCTGATGGAATTTCCACACCACTATCGGAGACTCTGATGATAGGATTTTCCCTGGGAAATTTTCTACTTCCTTCAGTCTCTGCGCATTCTTCCTCCTCTTGTGTCGCAGTCTGAAGAATTTCGTCAACCATTGGATGGGATTTTTCCCGAGATTCATTTTCCGCATTCATCTTCTTCGTTAACTGAATCCTCAGCGTTTCTTCGAGCGATTCCAAGCCCTCCAAGCGTTTCATCAGCTCAGTCCTCGCTTCCATCTCAACATCACTGCATCCATCGTGTTCTTTTGCATCAGCAACACTTCCATCATTCACCTCATCCACTGTCATGTACAGATCTAGCACTTGAAGGTCGTCTTGAAGGTTACTGCAAAACGCTTCCATGTTTCTGCAGTCTCCTTTCTCAGCATTCTCCTTAAGTGCGCACAAATCATCAGCTGCCTCCGTAGCTCCATCTTTGTCTGAATTGCATCGTCTATTGCATCCTGAAGTTCTTTAACGTTCAAGTCACTTCCAGACGCCACACCATTGCTGCAACAGAGAAGAGGTATGGTATGGTCTTCCATCATTTGCATAATAAGTATCACAATTTATTTTTCTAGCTAAGGTATTATAATTTGGCTATTTAGGTAAGTAAGGAAAGATTTATATTTTAGGTATGGTATAATAATAAATTATGCTGGCAGATAAGGCTTACGTAATTCATTTTAGGCAAGGTAATTGATCATTTACAATCAATCCTTTGCATAAGGTATGGTACCAGGTAATTCATTCTTAGGTAAGGTATTATAATTGATCAGTAACATTAGGTATGAAAATTCAATTTTAAGTAAGGTAGGGTAAATACGTGGATGAGACAAAAAAATTGTAGTCAGTGGTTTACTATCAACTAGTGCCACTACATAGAAGTTATAACTGAAAACCTCTTTTAAAGGATTCCCAAAAGAACAATTTAGATTTAACACAAAGTGACACTTGTCCTCACAAGGAGGTGGCAAGGATGAATGAATTACTACAATGCTGACATAAAGGATTGCCTCCCTGGTGTGAGTACTTGTCATCCTCAAATGCCCAGGGTTGTTGCTCCCTTCCCTCTGCAAGGGAGGTAGTCCCTCATAGTCCCGTTTGCCTGCACAGCTACCATGAATTCTGCTTTCTCAGTGGTACTACATGGGCTGCCCTTGGAATTGCGCCTGCTTTATCATGACACGTTCTATAACGGTAACCTAAAAACTGTTCTTTTGGCCGTGCTGGAGTCGGGAACATGATCATAGGTGTCAGATTTGAATAAAGTCACAAGATCAGGAAAACTACACAAACTTTCAACAGCCTCTTAAAGGAAAAACACATTGCAAAAACAAAAAAGTAAACTCACCAGAATTTTGCATTTGCATTCACTACACCTTCAACATTGTCTTGCAATCGATCTGTAAACAAACGTTTATTAGTCGTTCCTTGTGATGTTGGTATTTTCTGATCATCGCTTTTGCCAGCCGATTTGCCAGTCAGTACACGGCTCTCTACTATTTCAAAATAAATTCGTCGGCGCTTGCTGTACAGGTGGTCATAGGACCAATCAACTTTCGGAAGGTGGGTCCATCTTTTCGTCTTTTTCACCAACGGGCGCAAAGTGTCAATATTACGTGCTTTGAATTTTGCGTGTTCTTTCTTCTTCGGCTCTTCAGCTATGAGATTCTGAGTGTGGGAGGAAAGCATACATTTCTTCCTTCCTCTTGAAGTGGTTAAACCATGCTGTGGTTGTACGAGCACAGATGGTGTGGCATCACGGTTGAGTTGTTTTTTCCCCTCCACTGTCCGATCAGTTCGAAACTGATCCTCAGAGAAATGAAGCTGCAAAATTGTAAACAGTTTTGTTGTGAAATTTAATTTAAACACAGTAATCCCAAATACCACTCACCATAACCATCTTCCTGACCTTTAAGTCTTGAGCCCGAACCTGCCTCACAGTGTTTATTTTATCTGAGCACCTGTGATATACGCTGTTTCGCAAAACAAAGTCTTCCTGGATGCTAAAGAAATATGGAGAACACTACTACTGTAACCATTAATCAAAATAAAATGCATTCTGCATTAGTTTATTAAAATTAATTTAAAAAACAGAAACTGCTATGCCTACTCTTCAGAAAAGTTGATGGTTAAAAATGTAATACATAAGAAATTGCAAATACTGCACAAACTTAAGAGGCGTTACATTCAGTCAAGCTCTTTATGACATTGATTAATTACTAAACACGAATAATAGAGCTCTTTGGGATCACTTAAAAGGAGGTTTACCAACTGTATAAAATGAGTAGGGATCGGGATATTAAAGGGGCGCTATATAAGTGTTGATTGATTGATTGAAAGAGCGTTGTGTGAATTATCATTATGGTGCAGGCAATAGCAAGAAATTCTCAAGAGTTTCTTCTTGGCATTGCACAAACTCCCTTAGCTAAAATATGCATCCTTTAATTTAAACTACAAGGCTATTTTGTCGATATTCGCTTGCTTAGGACAATGTACCTCGCAGAGTGCGCTGTTCTTCGTTGGCACCCAGTCCTTCCTGCCGCAATATTCAATCCATTTCTGTTGCCTCGATTTTTCTGCTGGAAACCGAAATAATTTGTAGCCTTTTTCTGGTCGATTTGCACAGTTTATTGCCGAACACTGCGGCATTTTACATTCGCCATATGAAGAAGATCACCATTATATGTCGGTGTTATTTTCTTACAAGACCGTAACACAATATTTGTACAGAGCAACAACACTTCGCTACGTAGGGCACATCTACCGTTTGTCTGAACAAAGTATTTTTCTTTATTAGTTGCAATTTTTGGCTCTATTAGACAAAAAATTGACATTATCAAATAAAGAAAAGACAACAGAAGCTCAGCTACGTTATAAAGTTTGAAACAGTCTAGTGGAAATAGATATTAACCAGAAAAATTTGATCAACTAATTCATCAAACGAATTTGATTTTATCAACTTTTTAATTTACCAAAACATAAATAGACAGGATAAAGAAGCTTTGTCACAAATTTTAAAGTAATTGAATTAAAAGATACACAATTATTCAGTTCATTCAACAAAAACGACCTAACCAGAATGTCAGCAGCCACACGATGGCGATTCGGTGCTGCTTCACCTCTATACGAAATTGAATGTCTGCGGTTAAACTAAAACAAGATTTTACACGTGGCATTGTGCACGTTTTTTGACGGATGGTCATAAAATTACTTTGTAGGCAAAACACACTAAATAGTTTAAAATGAGCGTCGTTAGTCAGGTGAGCTGCTCATTAAAAGGTTACCTAGATTTTGCTAACCCGAGCAATCCTTTCCAACAGTCTCTGAACTTGCCAATATAGCCGATGCGAAACTCCTTTTCTCCATGTTACACAACCCCAAGCATGTACTTCACCAACTCCTACCTCCATTCCTCACCCCTCTCACTCTCACCAATTAAGACCTAGAGCACACAACCATACTCTCCCACCTAAGGACAACTCTCAATTTATTCCCAGATCATTATATAAAAATATTTACTAGTTTATTCTAAAATTTTATAATTAAATTTAATTATCCATTATCACTTATGTAAGCATTTCTGCGTTTTTGTCGGATTGTTTTTCTCAATAGACGAATATATATATTAAAAGTGAAACAATTATTATGCTGACCTGCCGAAATATTCACACATATCCGACGTGAGCTCCACTGGCTTCCAGTTACTGATCGCGTTCAATTCAAGATTGCGCTGGTTTGGAAGGCTACGACTGGCACTGCTCATCAAACTATTAGTTGCTGAACTGTGCCTTCCAGTTGGCACTGAAACTGGTCGGTGGGTGCTCCAGTCTGCCTCGTGAAATGACTTGATTGTACCCTCCTTTCAGAACCACCACCCGTGATAGTCGGAATTGATAGCTCGATTGCGGCACCACGGATCCGGCAATGCTCTTCCAGGTACCTCTGTGCATGCATTACAAATACTAATGCTGCATGGCTAATGCATGCAGCTATATGGTTTTCTCTCTTAAAGACGCACTTTTTCAGCTGTTTCATAGCCACTTGTTGAGCAGTATTTTAACCTTGTTTATACTTTGTTTCTATCCTAATTTTATTTTATTTCCAACTGATAACATAACAATGAACCAAAACCCAATGATTAGAAATACTATCAATGACTCAATCTGTTAATAATTACAGATTGATACAGTCGAAGGAAATATCGCGTCGTGTGAGAAGCGTCTCGATGAAATCAAGCGAAGTCTCCGTCTCAGACACATAACGAATGCAGAAGAGTAGGATAAATTTTTGACAATTTCATCAAACATACAAAAGTCTGCTCAAAAGTGCCTTTAAGACGTTCTCACAATGTGCTATACATGTTATATGTTCTGTTGCACACCTACGCTGTACGTGCATACACACATTTGACCTCAATCAAAAGATGTTTTTGCACATATTTAACAAATTTACTTATCGTCTTAGTTTTTAACAATGATTGGCTAAGATTTTTTCCGGTTTTATTTTTTATCCAAACTAGTCAAGATAACCTGAAAATTTAAAATATATAAACACATTGAAACTTTTAACGGTGTTTATTTATTGAAATAAATGTTCTAATTGTGGGAATATAGCTGACTTGATAGGTTGCTTTCGGCACCCTCTTTTGTCCCCATGTCAATAATTCAAAACTTTGCCCCCTTAAACAAATTCTTTGCCCCCTAAAAAAATTCCTGTGGATGTCCTTGAGTGTAGCAACCCTTGCCTAGAAAAGATACACGGGCCTAAGGCTCTTCCAGGCAGCTGGCCCAACTGCTGACAATGCAGTTGATATTTAATTATTTGTATTGTGGTTGGTAGCATAACTTAAAATTGTGGGCCCCATAGATTACTCAAAATGGGCCCACTGGGTCTTGTTCATACATTAGCAACCTCTGAGCGGTCCCATCTAACTGATTTTGGTCCGGGAACCTGCAGTTCTAAACCCTGCAGGCACATACTGTAGTTACACCGTTGATGTGGCTATTTGATTGACCTATGCCTCAGAGGAAATCAAGAAGAATGAAAGAGGAATATGTAATAAGGTGGTTGAAATTAATTCTTTTGTTCTCTGGTTACAGATTACAGCTACAGGAAGAAGAAAAAGAATGTCAGGCTCAGCTAGAAAATTACAGTACGTGTAAACCGACCGACCGGGAAGCGAACCCGGGGCGCCGGCGCGGAGAGCGGGCACCAACCCACTTCTGTGAACTGGATCATTGTTATGCTAATTGTTCACAATACTTGCACCTTACTTACATGATCAATCCAAAATTGTACTGATAACAATTTTTTTAAAGCACACATTTCTCAAACCCACATGACCTGAGTACAAAGGCTTGTATTCCGAATAAAACTAAAGTATATGTACTTCAAATGTAATCTAATCTAACGACATCTATAGAGCTGTTATCTTTATACACAAGGCATCAATCAATGAAGCCATAGCCATTAAAGAAGCCAGGTTGAAAGCTAGTAAGTCTGAGAAGTTTCTACTGCATTGGTGAGAGGTTTACTTCCTTTTACTTAAACTGTTTTAACGGACTGATCTTCTGGATGTTGACCTGATTACGGATTGGCTTTGGTGCACCATCGGTTGATGCCTTGTGCATTAGACGCTTCTAATTAATAATAATACTCAGCATATTAAACTGATTCGGTGTTTTGCAGAAACATCTCTCAGGTCGCTCAGAAGAGAAAATATGAAGACGATGCTACTGTCAGTCGTTCTGTTGGGCAGCTTATATGTAATCTATTTTTTATTCTGGACATAGAAGAATCAACACAAGTGAAATACATGTAACATTGAGCGTCGCATTCCAATGAGCTAAGGAGTAATCACACTAATCAGAGACATGGAGATTTTACCTCGTTTGGCCTCTCAACTACAACGGTTGTAACTGGATTGAATCATGACAAGCATCTTACGGATAGTCATAATTGAGAAATTACTGATTCCTGTACTGTACGTACTTATTACTGTACTATAGTATCTTAATGCAGTAGTCATACTTGTGTATCATAAGGATTGTGTTCGCTACCGTTTTTGAGTACAGTATATCACAGTACTATGTTACTTTAATGGCACATTGTAAGTGCAGTACTGGATGATTGTTGCTGAAATTAGGTAGGCGTTACTGAACTGTGTTATTACACGTAACTGATTGTTGAACTCGGGCATGGAGTAAGCTTGGCTGAAGACTTGACAGAGTGTCGTAAAACAACATCGCAGTGTTGAATTTCAGAAATATGAAGCACATCAGCAACATCAGATTTCTTGTATCAGCTTAAACTATTAAGAGTCAAACACCTACACAATTATTCAAATTAAATTTTATAGACATTTGCACCAGTCCTTAATAACCATTGTTGTTGCTACACTGAAATTTGTATCAAAATAAAAGTGCTTCCAATTCAGAAATGATACATGTACATGTAATCATCTTGTGTCAAGAGTCTATGCAGACTGACCTCAAGTCTTTTTTCTTTAGTCGTGGATAGGCCAGGAGCGCTTCTGAGTAGCTTCTTGAAGAGGCGCTATATAAATGCCCTGAATGAATGAATGAATGAATGTTATTAATAGTACTAACCACAAATAAATCAGTTATGTTTGATAGACATTTAGTTAGCGAGTGTGACATATAATGCATGTCTCCTCTGAGACAGTTGCTGTAGTTGCAAGTGATTATTTATATAGCGCCTCTTCTAGAAATTCATAAGAAACGCCACTTTTGAAGAACCTTGAGCAAGTCCTTGCACAATTACTCTGCACCATTGTCATATGGTCATGCATGCTCTCAGAACTTTCATTTCAGAGGACTTATATAGCGCCTCTCCAAGATAACCTACTCGGATGAGTTCCCAGCCCAACTCCGGCGATCAAGAACAGTTTGCAAATTCTTGTAAAAGGTGTATGCAGAGTCTCTAAAGAATATGCAGATCTGAAGGAAGATTATTCCACGTGGTCGGCCCAACCAGAGAAGGCACGAAGTTGCACCTTTGAATAACTTTGGAAGGTGGACAATGTAAAAATGCAGTTGTCTTGCATAAGATCAGTTCGCCCCGGGTTCGTTCCCGGCAGAGTCTATCAGAGATTAATTTCTCGGATCTTTACTGGTGGAAGATTATTATAAACGTGGAGTACAACACACCAACAATCACAATACAACTGGGGCGCGGTGGTGTAGGGGGTTCGGTGCACAGCTGAAGTTGCACCTATGAATAACTTTGGAGGGGGGGGAACAATGTACAAGTATGCAGCGCCTCTGAATTGTCTGGTTGGGGCGCTATAACAAGTGTTTCACTAAGAAAGAGAGAGACAGATACTGCGAACTATGTGCATGCAGGTTTTTTATGTAAACAATTTAGAGTTGCACATTAATTTAAGTTTCTTATTTGTTAGAAGTTTTCAAAACTACTTTGGCAGAGCTAAACTACAAGTTTCATACATGCGCTGGTACATTTTGACCTGGAAGCAATGCTTACACACACCGGCTATCGATTTTGCTTTGACTAAGCGCGCATGATTATGGTTCCCGCGTTTTCGATATTACTTTTCTTGCTAAACTCAAAACTGTTCTTTTTGGGCGCGTTGGAGTCGGGAGCGCCTCTGAGAGTCTGAGTAGTTTCCTATATAATGGCGCTATATAAATTCCCGAATGAATGAATGAATTACAAAACGTAATAGAATTGCGTGTGGAATTTCTTAGGATATATAATCTCTGGTAGGAAACGCCTCTGATTGGCTGAGCGTTCCGTCCTAGCGGGATTTGTTGTCATTAATATTCATAAGCGGGAATTGTGTTCATTAATATTCATGAGATTATGCTGATGATAGTAACGGTCGTTGATAGTAACTGTCATGTGGGTATAATATATCACAGAGCACGAATAATTATGAGAGATTAAATTAGTTGGAGATTTCGAATAAGGTATGAATAGATAATTGGTCCTTGGGTTGGTCCTTGAGGGATCCATAGGATAATGGTAACATCACTGGTGTGAAGAGCGTAACGTCAAGTAGGAAGCGGGATCGATACCCACTACCCTCCCAAAGGTCAACTCAGCCGGCCATTCGCCAGATGGCTTAGCAAAATGAGTAGTAGGACGTGATGGACGCCTTACTTGACTGCCATACAGTAATAACTTGTGATCCTGTAATAATTTGTGATCATCCGTTCATACTATGAATTGTAATCATACCGAATACTTGTCAGTTTGAAACAATAGAGAATAATAAGAATAATAGTGGCGCTTAATGCATACTACTAATAATATTAATAGCGTGGTGCTTCTGCGGCGGAAGATTCCGCCACGTAACGCATGAAGAAATTACTTCTGGGGCAGAAAGTTTTTGGCATGTTTTCCAATGACACTAACCCTACCCTAACCGACCCTCACGATGCCTAACATGGCTCTAACCAACCCTCATCACGCCTAACTGACTCCAATTGATAGGAACTAACGAATTCTGGATGATCAATGCCATTTTAAACAATGTGCATTCGCCTAAGATTGCGCATGCAGAAAGTTCTTCCAACGCAGAATTGTGTTTACTTCTGCGTGGAATCTAGCTTCCGTCACAGAAGATTTATCCTAATCAGAGCTTCTCATTTGAGGTGATCGATCTCCGTGGTCGATCGCCTAGCAACGGTCAGGTCGATCGGTAAATCGTTCGTGCTGGATGAGTTATGAGAACTCCCTTGCTCCAAGAGGAACCTGGAGCCAGACCATTATTTTATTTATCTAATTTACATTTCTTGTGACAGTTCAGGCTAGAATCGACAAGCAGAGGAGACTTATCGACGGTTAATTAGAAGTGTTGCGTATAGGCTACTCTAGCAGTTAATGGACAACCATATAATATGCAGCTATACGAATACGATACGCAAAATCTAGCTACATTACACAAGTTCAGGCTAGAATCGATGTCCCGAGGTCGACCGCGATATATGAATCGCCTACTCGATCCAGCGCGATTGATTTTCAGGTCGCCTTCAATTTTCAAATGAGAAGCTCTGATCCTAATAGCGTAATTATTTACAACTGCTCCCACTCTCTTGTGAAAGGGGTTGCTCCATCTTTGGGCCACTTCTCTGATGTTTTCCACACCACTGAGTCATTTCATACAACTCTTTTCAGTACCTCAATCTATATGTGCAGTGTGCACTGTATTAGTATTATTGTTATGCATTTATTAAGCGCCACCATCTAATGACCGATGCCTTGATTGATGACACTTGTGAATGAAGGACTTGCTTATGGTCCCTACTCAGTAACCATCTCGGTGGAGGTTTGAACTCGTACTCTCCGCATTACAAATTAGTGAACGAGCTAACCAATAGGCTTTGGTATCCCATAATGGTATATCTAGACTCAGAGATTTCTTTTTCTTTAACAGTGTGTCGAGGATGTTGGCCCCAGCTGAACTGAACCGTGAAACAGATGATGGACAGCAAAAGGAGAGGGAAAAGGATGCTCAAGATGATGGCCTGGTCAGTCAACAGTCCGCCGAGCAGCCCAAGAGCATCCTGGAGTACATCCGCCAAATCTGGGACTCCATCCGCATTTCGGTTTATGTCATTGGTACGGCTCTGGTGGTCTTCGTCGCTGCCCGCAATTCCGTCACTTGGTGAGTGTTGTCTTACCTGCTTTATATAACCTCATCAGGTTTTACCATGCCGTACCTTTCCTCATTTTACCATACCTCATCACTGTCATCAGGTACTACCTTGCTTTACCTCATCTCGTTGGGCTTTACCTTACCTTGTAATTGTAAATGTGATGATTTATATAGTGTCGTTGGTAGCAGGCTACTTCTAAGATGCTTTACAAAACTGTCTACTGTCAGCGCAAATTCTAATGGTCAGGATTATGTATCGGGTATAGTTTTAACTGTTTCTGAAAACAGAGAGGCTGTTGGCTTCCTGAATAGTTGCAGGAAGACTTCCAGGCACGTGGCCCAGTGCCCCGAAAGGCCCAATCACCCAGTTTAGTTTTAATTGCCGGCACAAAAACATCAGTGGATTTCGACGATCCTTACCTCACCTCATCTGGTTTTAGCTTAGCTTACTTTTCCTCTATTTCATCCAAATAAGTGATGTGTTGAGTGATGTTGCTGAGTTGTTATGTTTGGATGTAGGCATCTGCAGCGATTCTGGGGAGCATCTGGGAGTTACTGGCAGAGCAACTGGGAATATGTTTACGACATCTTTGATGGAGATGACATGGCACTTGCCATGTGGGGTAAATCATATTCTGTTTCTGTTCAGGCTAAACCATATTCTATGTCTGTCGATGTTTGTGGAAGTCAAACTTTCTTTGATGTATGAGTTAAGTCATACTCTTTATTCGATGTTTGAGCTAAGTCATATAATACTTTCCATCAGTCTGGGAGGTAAGCATCCTGGGCAGTTGTAGAGCTGCTGTACAAACAACTGGAAGATCAGTCCCTTAAGAAAACCTTGAGAGACAGCCACAGGTATGAAGTGTTTTAAGTAAAGTAAGTAAGTATATTCTTTATTGAATATATTCTTTTAGCAATGTCCTTCGTCTTTCTCAGCCTTGACGTGTGATTGATAATGTCGTTTCAGGGTTATATGCTGTTAGCTGTGGCAGTTTCTGGATTTTCAATCTCTTGCTAGTCATTCTCGATCTGACTGGGCGGCCGAAATTTCTGCTACGCTACAAGATACAGGAAGGATCGAACATACCAGTTAGTTATACAATTACAATTGTTTGGTTTGTGTGGAATGACTTGTGCTAGAAACTACCTAGTACGTACGTAACTAGTGCGAGTTCTGACATATACCAATAGTTTAGATGACTAAGAGATGGGGTCCAAATCCCTGTAAAGGGCACAAAATTTGTTGAGAGATTTTGGTTCAGCGTGCACCCCTAGCTAACTCAGCTCTAATAAGTACATTGATTGTACACTATAGGGGCCGTTGTTTTGTGTTGTTTGGTCCTTGGGCCTTAGGGTGCTTTTGCTAGGATCTTTTTAATTGAAAGCCCTTGGTGGTTCTCACTTATGATTACACTAATTACTGGTACTTTGCATTACATATTTTGCATTTATTACATGCTCTACATTAGGTATGTTACATTGAGTGCACTTTAAATTACGTGTTACACCACACACATTACATTGCAGACTGCTTTACATAAATCAGATTAGGTACATACATTGCATATGTTACATTAATGCAGTGTGTACATTTGCGTTATTGCAGTTGAATCGACGCAAGTTGCTGTCGGCCATCTTGTGGGTCATTTTCAATCAGACTGTGGTGGGATTTCCGTTGATGTGTGTTTCGTTTCGACTCATGATGTGGCGCGGCTGTAGTTTCGGTCGTGAACTGCCAGCGTTTCACTGGGTCGTCTTTGAACTCGTGGTTTTCAGCCTTGTTGAGGAAATTCTCTTCTACTACAGCCACAGGTTATGATGATGTGCTTTTATCATCTTCATATCGCTCTTGTTCTCAGATCTATTTTCTGCTGGGCTTAGAATGAATTGAATATAAAATCACCTGTAACTGACTCGATTCAACCCAGCCATCTTAGCTTTTCCAGTAATTCACAGATCAACCACTGTGATGAAGATCGAAACTTCTTAAGTCGCATCTGTTTAGTTCTGTTGGGTAGTCACGTTTAGCGCCTTCGTGAGTTTCTTGTAAGGCGCTATGTAAATGGCTATAGACATACATACATACATACAAGATGCTTCTCGTCTGCCATGACACTACTCCGAAGTCATATCTTCAAAACTGGATATCTCTCTAGGCCCATAGAAAAGTCAGATTTTCTTTAAACACAACAAGTGCATTAAATAAAGATAAATAGAAAAATGATAAGTAAGTAAGTTGCCTTTTTTGCATCGAACAAGTGCACAAATATTGCATTGTATACGATGATTAAATACATTTTTAAATAAACTATATAACAGGAACAGATTATAAAGTCACACATGCACAACTAAATATAACTAAAGATTGGGGTGGGCAACGATTAAAAATTTTAATCGAAATTGATCGCACGATTAAAATTTTTAACGCTGCGATTAATCTTTTAACGCATGTCACAATAGATAACAAGTACAACTACTGAACCGACTCGGAGTAATTACATTGAATATGCTCTATATCAATGATTGCAGTCAATAAACAAAAAGCACACAATGCTTTTACTACTTATTTTTACTTTTTAGTGTTTACTTTTAAGTTGGCGGTTTTATCAAGAATTGTTTTAGTGCATTTCTAGAAATAATTGGACGCAGTGACAATCGCGTTAACTGCGCTAAAAAATTTAATCGCGTTAATTAATTAATGTGTTAATCGCGTTAATAACGCGTTAAATGCCCAGCCCTACTAAAGATACATCCATTACATCGTGTAAGTTGATTTGTTAGACTTCTTGAAGGTTGAGATTTGCTGACTTTCCACGCATAAAAAATGCTCCAAACGAAAATAAATAGAACTTGAGAATGACTAAATAAAAGCATAGTCTCGTAAGTCCTCATGTAACAAGCGATTCAAATGAAAATAAACAGATGACTGATCTTGTAAATTGATTTTCCCTTTAGACTTCTTCATCATCCTCGGGTCTATCGACGCATTCACAAGATGCATCACGAATGGATCGCTCCGATCGGCGTCACCTCGATCTATGCTCATCCGATCGAACACATTTTCAGCAACATGATACCTCCGGTGGCTGGACCCCTCCTTACCGGATCACACATCGCCACGGCGATCATGTGGTTCACACTGGCACTTATCTCGACTTCAATCTCACACTGCGGATACCACTTTCCACTTTTGCCATCACCTGAGGCTCACGATTTCCATCATCTCACGTTAGTTCTTCTTAGGTTTAGTAAATAGTAATAATGATAATAATAAAATATACCGTATATACTCAAGTGTAAGTCGTGAAATTTGGGACAATCTTGTAAAATTTCACGTTGGGGTACAAATCATATTCGGGTGAACGAATATGATTTTCCCAGCCCAAAATCTAACGGACAACTTTTACTCGAGGCTGACGTATTCTCGAGTATATACAGTTCTAGTAATAACAATAATAATAATAATTATACTTAAACTTGTGATTATGCACCAGTGAATTTTTAAGTTTTGAGGCATTTCTTTTGTGGGTAAAAAAATTATAGAGCAGAAATACATAATAGTTACAATAGTAATTGTGCCTGGTAATAGTAATAATAGTACTTTGTGGTACCTGCTAATAATTATATTGTAATAGTAACTGTAATAGTAATAATAATAGGTTAGGAAGCAGCCTTAGTGTTCTCAATGTCTTATAGGTTTGTAAACAACTTTGTAGGCTTGTAAACAACTTCGTAAGTATGTAATAGTAATTGTAGTGGTAGTAATAATAGGTTTGTTAAAACATTAGTATTATCAGTGTCTGCATAGAGTGCGCACAGGTTTATAAACAACTTTGTAGGTTTGTAAACAAGTATGTAATAGTAATTGTAGTGGTAATAATAATAGTTTTGTTAAAACTGTAGTATTTCAGTGTTTTCATAGATTTATAAACAACTTTGTAGGTTTGTAAACAACTTTGGCATGCTTGGTGTTCTGGATCGCCTTCATGGAACTGATGCGCTGTTTCGTGCTTCAAAAGCCTATCAGCGTCACTTCCTGCTTCTTGGACTCGTGCCGCTGTCGCAACAGATTCCAGATGAGTCAAAGCGTGGCAAGAAGCAGAATTTGGAAGAGCCAGAAAAAGAAGACGAGAATCTCTTTACTTAGTCATTTCTTAGTTTCTCCCTTTAAGACTTTTGAACGGTAGAGATTAAGGCTAGTTTCCATCCCTGTGTAACGCAGACTACTCGCGACTACACGACATCGATCTGGAGCATCTCTAAAATTTTCTTCAAAAGGTGCTACATAAATGTGCACTTTGCCGCGGGTTGGCCATCCCTGGTATAGACTAGTAATCGTTTTGCAAACCAGCTTCTTCTTTGGTCCCTGTACACAGTATGCTACTATGAGATGTCTTAAATCTGTTTACGATTGGTATATGATTCCGTTGCACAGAGGCAGGAGCATGATAGCCAGGATACAATTTCGGGGTATTTAGTTTTCGGGAAGGTTCCATTGGACATGGTCGTATTTTTCTACATTTTTAGTTTTTAATTACAGTAATGTGTTTATTTTTGGGTGTGGTTTGAGCCTGTAAAACCACTCCTAAATACACCCATGCACAGAGGCATCTTACATGCCTAACGTGCACCTGCAAATGTTGTCATGAGGAGTATGTCTACCAGTGGATAGTGTTCTTAATTGTTAGACAGGATAGCCAATTGGTTACAGCAGTAGACTCTGTAATGTAGTGTGTTCAGGTTACAAGATGGTTACTGCATAATGGACCTCGAGCAAGTCCTTCACCCAGTTGCTCGGCACCATCAATGCTTGGTCATTAGATATTTGTGGGGCGCGGTGGTGTAGAGGTATGTTCGGTGCCATGTAGCCGGAAGGGTTGCGGGTTCGAATCCACCTCAAGCTGCCGCGTAGGGACCCTGGGCAAATCCTTAACTCGCAATTGCTCATGCGCTTCGGCGTGAAACTCCGATTCAGTGTCCGCGCTGTAGTCGGGAGCGCCTCTGAGTAGAAATCTTGAAGGGGCGCTATAACAAGTGCTCATCATCATACATACATAGTGGAGCTAAGTAAACACGTGACAATAATACATGTAATTAACAGGTTACATTACCATTTAGGTATGTTTGCCTCTGTTGGGTGTATCGTCAATTTGTGTTGAACATTCAGTGCCATTTCCATTCGACCCAGGCTCTGAATCAACTTGATGAGTTACGCAGGGATGGAAACTTAGCTTTGTGTTCCTCAAGGAAGCCATAGCATTTTGCTTTCGCTTTATTTCTATTCAATTAATTTATTTGCACGTTCTGCATTTATTATATGTGTCGGCTGCCATTGTCCATTTGTCTAGTTTCATTGGTCGTCGCTTTTTGTGTCCTTGTCAAATCGATTTGGATCGATGCAGTGGATATGAATACATATGTATGAGTCTATTGCAAAGTTTCTTACTCTTTCAGATCTTAGTAACCAGGATTAGAATTTGTTTCACTTAAGCTTCTTGATAATGGGACTGCAGATACTGAATTTAAATGTCTTTACAAAGTAATTGTAATTGGTAACTTCTATTGCATGGGTGTCTAATGCACAAGGCATGAACTGGTATGGCACACCAAAACCAAGCTGTAATCTGGTCAATATCCAGAAGATCAGTCCCAATGTTTAACTTTCCAGAGGCCACAAAACGTGCTATATCAATTTTTAGATATACATGTTGTATATACATTATGTATGCATACATGCAAATGTCTATAGATACATACACTTCCCAATTATACATGTGTCAATATACCTGTCTCAAAACTTGCTTTCTTGGTTGATGCTTTGTGCATTATATGCTATACAAGTTGCTAATGAAGTTACTAACTCATGACAAGTATGGAACATTATATGCATGAAGTACCTGCATACTTACGCAAGTGCACAGATAGTGTACATACCATTGACTTCTGCTGTGATGCATGATCTATTTAAGCAAACAAGAGCACCAACAACAAAACATTTTTTAACCTCTGAACTTTTCAGTGGCAGTTGCTTATTGACTCCAGAAGGATTGCGGGCCCAGTTGGCCCAGTATTCCAGCGACAGTTGCCCAAATATCAATGGATATAGCCTTGCCTAACTACACCGTGCTCACCAGCCTTTCAGTCACAGTCCAAAGCTGCCTCCTTCAAAGATCATGCTAGTGATACGTATTATTAGTTTGCTTATTTTACGTGTCAATTTTCTATTTTACGTGTCTGCCGGCATTTCATTGTTTGAATGCTCCATGTAGTTATACATTCTATGATGGAGTAGTTTTCTGTTTAGGTGTTTAAAATGTTCTTGTTTGATTTTAGGCCTATTTTTGTGTGTATAATCTGTAAAAAACCCTCGCTATCTGCAAAGATCATCCCTTGGGCCCCTCCTTCCCACCTTATCTGCATTT
The DNA here is from genome assembly GCA_020284085.1 of Aporrectodea caliginosa. NCBI lineage: Eukaryota > Metazoa > Annelida > Clitellata > Crassiclitellata > Lumbricidae > Aporrectodea > Aporrectodea caliginosa. The sequence goes on from JACEVL010000521.1 coordinate 28,880, forward strand.
TACATTACCCACCTCCTTGCAGACATCCTCATGCCAGTGGAGTACTGCGGTCGAGATTAGGCTGCCTTTGGATCTAGCATGGCTAGCTGCACTACAGGATGGGTTATTCCAATACTGCCACATCCTCCGAATGGATTCTAATTCGATCTGTGTCTGACTGGTGTTTCATTCATAGGCTGTACTGATACAGCAGTACCTGTATGTACCAAATGCAGATGTCCGCATTGGGCATGGCCTCTCCCCTTGTCTGCATCTGTGACCCTCACTTGCGGACGATCCCTTTTGGTTATCCATTTGAAGAAAGATCTGTTTTTACTGGAATTTGATAGGAAAATGTACGTTGTTCTTTTAAGTTTGCAATTTCTTTTATTGTGGAATCGGTTGGATGTGTCTTAACGTGCTCTGTTAAGATTTGAAATGCTCATAATTATATCTAGTATAGATGTACTTGTTTTTCTATCGATGTAAACATTCATTTTCTATAGCACCGCCACAACCGGGGCCGTCTTGGCTCTGCTGAAGGCTTTATTATTCCATACGAATGGTGAGAACTGTTCAAAATAATTTATGTCGACGGCCTTTGTTGCCATAAGGTATCGTTAAACTCTGGATCCTAGTCCTCGTGTGCCCAGAGATCACAGCTAATACATAGTTAAGTCACACAATTGTTCTAAGACCTTGTCTGATCTTTTGCATTTAAAGCTGCATTTTGTCTGTCATGATTGTCTGCCTACGGTTGAAGTCGACTTTGAGCGATAACAGTTTCAATTGTAGACAATTTGTTTCATTCCTTTTTAAATTATACTTTAATATTGGAAATAAATATTGAAACAACAAATGCTGTTTATCCTTCTGTAAAAATGTTCATCACTAGTGTACATGGTAACAAAGTGCAACATGTTTCTCGATATTTTTCAGCAATGAATAAATACACGAGTGTCCCATATATACTAGGGAATGTAATCCCGGAGCATTTTGCCAATCCCGGGATTACGGGATTAGAAATGAATCAATCCCGGGATCCCGGGATTGACGTTTGCAAGGAAAATTCGTCTTGACTAGAATAATATAGGTCCCTATATTTAGTGCTATAACGCAGTTGTGTACTAAAGATAATGATTTTTAGAACGTTGTGGCGTTGTATTGTTAACTTGTTACTTAAAATGAAAAGTTAAAAGTTCAATGTCCATGTATTATTAAAAATTATTTACGATACAATGATCGCAAGAAACGTAAAAGTGTCAACAGTAGAATGTCCTAGCCTTGAGCTTATCTTATAGCATAGAACACCTACCGTGGTAGGCCTACCGCCGAAAATGCACGTTCCGCCTCAACTGACGTTTATTATTTATGAAATCTATGAAATATATTTAACTAAATTAGTTTTTAAACGCTATTCTATATGACTGTCATCGTCTTAGACGTAGTATAGTAGTAGGTCAAATAACAGTTAGTAGGCTATAATGCAATACGCCTTGTCTACTTCGACCGCGAATTGAGCTCGAGCAATGACTCGTTAGGTAGTGACACTTGGCAGCAGCTGGGATGTGTTGATACTTAATAGTTGATAGTGATACCACGGCCCGAAATCAGGTCGAGAATACCAGATGGCCACGGTCACTGCGACCGACCGCAACGAACCCAGGCAGTAGCAGGCTAGCCTAGCAGCAGTACGGCAGCAGGGTGCACCGCTGCAGCTCCCTGATATTAAGGCATCAATTAAGGGTCCGTCTGCACTCTGTAGTCTTACTAGGGCCTCTGCTAATTATCTGTCGTATTAGCGTCTATCGCCCAAGGAAGAATTAGGCTGTGCATCATGTAATTTTAACCAAAAAATCCGATTTTTGTAATCCCGTAATCCCGGGATTCCAAGTTCGTCAATCCCGGGATTACGGGATTTGAAAATGTTCCGGGATCCCGGGATTACATTCCCTAATATATACCACTGTATATATGTGTACAGTATCTATTATATACATGTGTGTATCTATATCTCCACAACCATGTAAATATATTTTTGTGAATGTATATAGCGTATGTATCTGTTTGAAAATACTTTATACAGACACTATACACGTATAAGTCGATATGTATGTAGCCTATGGCATGTATGTATGAAGATACTTTATATATACACTATATATATGTAGATATGAATTGTGTATATATCTATGTATGTATGAAGATCCATAGATGAAGATACTTTATATAATGCCCTGCAGGTGTATCTGTCAAAAGCACTACATCTAAGCAAATGTAAGAAGAAAGATAATGATACTACTATAACTACAACTACTACTAATAACAATAATAAAATATCCATTGAGATACACAATTATGCCATGGTCCAAGCTTTAAATTCTAAGCTTCTCACTACTTCATTTATAACCGACTTCTGTAGGAGGGCGGGGGAGGGCAAGTGGACCAGAAATCTGAATACATCCTTCTGAACTAACAGGGGTTTGAAATCTTAACCTCCACATTGACTGACCAGGGTTGGAACTACTGCAGCACCATGCATCCAAAACAATACATGTAGTTTTAATTTATAATTTCGACATCAACGAAAGAACTCGTCCATATTGCTTTTTTCAAAGCATCTTATAATGACACAGTAGATCTGCACTGAATCTCAAATTCTTGAAGTCTCAAACATTATCTTCCTCTGCACCAACTAGTCATTTCAACCCTTCATTCGCTATTCAAGTTCACCACACATCTGTGCTGATCCTCAAATCCTGTATGTCTCCAATAGGTTTGGGCCAAATGTTGATCCTGAAATTGGTTCAGGCCGGATTTTGCCATAAACCTATTAATTGGAATTAGCGCATCCCAGTACTATTGATCCAAATACCAAAAAGTGATGTTTGGGGCCAAAAACAATTTCTCCCTTCATTAATACAAAAATAGTAACCTGTTTTGGCGACCTACTTTAATCTTTATCATTTAAAGTCCATGTAATATAATGAAATTGAGACTCGACGCATCAACAAAATGGCGTACAATCGGGTCTTTTTCTTAACCCATGCGGTTTCAAATGTCAACTTATTTTAAATAATTCAGTGCATAAACTCGCGTTTGAATTACATCTCTTGGTTTATCTTAAATTATTATAGCTCTGGAAACGAAAAGAACTATTGTCCATTAATCGGATGGAATCCAGATTCGGTCGAAAAAACAGGCCAAATATCTATCCAAATTCGTTAATCGGAAAAAAATGCCAATCGACCATTCCCTAGTCTCCAACGTTCTATTTCTATGCATAACTACGGTCATTTCAACCACTAACGAAGTCCACAAAACACCTAAACGGAATCTAATCCTTTACACTCAGATATTCTTTTCCTCTCCATAACCAGTCGTTTCCACATTTCAGCTGCTATTCCAGTTCACTGAGTGCCGCTGAATGTCTTCGATCAGCAAGATGTGCTTCTATCACTTGAGCGAACTCAGGACGGTTCAGCAGTTGATACCCCAAAGGCATGAGCTTGAGGATTGTCTTATGGAATGTATCCCCTCCATAGCAGAAGAGATCGAGTCCCAGCTCAAGGCCTTCGCCGTAGTCGCATTCGTCGTTGGCAAACTGAACGAGCGTCACCAAATCCGTCAGAGAATCAAAGTTGCTGTTGCGCTCCTCCTCCGTACCACTGTCTGCAATCTTCTTCAGGATGCTCTTAACACTCGCTTCAAAGAAAAACAGTCATTCATTCATTATTCATTACGAAGTTTTATATAGCGCCCCTTCAAGGTTACTACTCAGGAGTGCTCCCGACCCCAGCGGCTGAAAAGGACAGTTTTGAGGGAAGTATAGAAAGATTCAGAGTGGATTCTGGGATGCAAGCACAATGTCAAATGAAGCCCGTTCCAGAGGGAGGGGCCAACCACTGAGAAGGCTCAGCACACTTAATTGATCCAAACAGTTGCACTTTCATGCACATTTGAACATCTTTTCAGAACTGGGTCAAAGGTCGGGATTTAAAATCTCCACCAGATGACATTTCAGTTCCAGTTGCACCGACCTATATATGAGTGAAATCGGAATGAGTGGACATGTACAGGTAACAGATTCAAACTGTCCCAATACCATGAAAATAAATCAAACATTTTGTGATCTTAATCAGACCAATGCCATCATCATCGTACTGCACCTCAACATCATGAAGGACAAACCCTGAGCTTTGGGCAAAGGCCAGCATCCACTGCCATTCTTATCAAACGGAACAACTTATTTACTATTGTCGTTCCTAGATATAGACCTTGGCCTCTGGGCAAAGGCCGTTATCAATTCAATGCTGTTTATTAGATACAAACCTTGGGTTTCAGGCAAAGGTCGATGTCCGACACCGTTCTTGTCGACTGGAACGACGACCCCAACCCCATGAAAACATTTGCAGACGGCCTTCTTGTCGCGCGCCTTCATCTTGGTTGTTTTCTTTTCCAGCGTGTAGCCGCATTTTTCTGCCCACGTCTGTAACTTCTTCTGAAGATCGGAAAGCGACTTATCTGAAGACTTTTTCAGCTGTTCCGCAATGAATGAACTAGAAAACAAGCATCAACAGTAAGAGTAATTGGATACAATACAGGTAGCCTAACTGGAATGAGATAGCCTATTATTGGAGTTGCGCTATATAAATTAGCGTAATAACAAAGTAAGACAGGTAAACCACCCTCTCCTCCACACATTTCAGCAACATCCCACTGGGGAAATCCCCTGTTGCTCCTGATTTCTCAATCTCCCTGTATGCCTCCATCTTCTCTCTTCTCCTCTCACTATTGTAACATCCCATGTTGCTTCCCATTAGCTAACAACCATGAAAGCAATTGCCAAACTGTGCTCATGTAATTCGCCAGATAGCACCACAAACATCTCAGCATTCTGTAAGATTACAAATCTGTGAATTCATTAGAACAGATGCTGTTCTGCAAAAAGATCTTACTTGATAGCCGCAAACAGATTCTCTCCCACTGGCTTTATGACGCAGTTTTCAGCCGCTGAGTTTGAAGCGACAAACGCCGGCATTTCCTTCGGATCATCTCTGAAAGATTAATAATAATAATCCAAGAACTTCCATAGCAGTAATGCAGCTCAGGCATCAGTCAGAGGTCACTACTAAGGAAATTGTTGTCCATTCCAAAATCAAGGGTAACTGCAGTCAAAAACCATCAGAGAAATCTAAGAAGACATGAAGAACAGGAAACCTCACCTAAAACGTTGGCTCACCTTAAAAAATACATGCTATAATAATAATAATAAAATACTACTAATAATAACTTTGCTTCGTGTGGGTGACGGTGCCAGATACATTCACAGCATCACACAAACATTTAACATTGGAAAACACAGGTGCAACAGATATGCTACTTCGCAGTCACATCATTTCGTCCCCGTTGCAGTTGAAACCACAGGAAGCAGGCACACAGTCATTAAAGTTTGTCCAAGAACAATGAGGCAAGATCTCAGCAGCGACAGGCGACCAGCCATATATCAAGAGACTGAAAAGCCCAGGACTGCATGACGGCTTAAAAAAATTGAAAAGTCAATTTAAATAGTTAATAGTCTGTATATGAGTTTGTTGGCTTCATGACAAAACAAATTTGTTTTCTAATAACAATACCTGTAATAACCCATGTGAAACTGCGTTTTGTCATCTCCCTTAACCACCGTCAGCAGTTCTGGTGGGTCGTAGTAATATCGCCAGTGACGCAAGTAATTCGGTTTCTTTTTGCAACTACTGGCAGCCTTTGTCTTTCCTGCCAGAACGTCAAACGGCCCAACAAGATGGAGGCCAAGGCTCGAGGCAAAGGCAGCTTCAAAAATAACAAACACACTTTCAGTTACCCAAGTTGTTCACTTTAATATCATAATTAGTATCAAGTAATTATTACCACTGCCTAATGACTGCGGCAAGTATCAATCGATGGTGCTGAGCAATTGTGAGTGAAGTACTTGTTCAAGGTCCATACACAGAACAGTCTCAGGGGGAGGAGGATCGAACCCAGTCTACACATTACAGGGCAAGCGTTCTGAGTTCTGACCACTTGGCTACTGTGTCCCACAATTGTCTACCATGTCCCACTGGTCACCAAAGCACCTGTTGCACAGTGGGACACATACAATGTTCCCTCTAAGTATGTTTGTTCATGGCTGCACAATGCACATGCTGCAAAAATGGTGAAATATAGTATACAATATAAACGGTAAACTATAAATTGAAATATAAATTTTGAACATGCTGCAAAAATGGTAAAAAAATAATGAACAATATCGATTCACATAAAGAAATCTTTCTGTGCAGCAAGTTATGAAATCTGTGCCTTGAAATTTTGACATAAAGGGAACATTGGAAACATTTAGTTGGGTCCAACCGTAAACTACACATTTAAAATGGATTTTTAGCTCATGGATGTAATCCCAAGATGACAGCATGCTTCTTTCAATGTTCCTGCTGTGGAGACCCAGTCAGGCAGAAACAAAAGTAACAACCTTTGGATAGAAAAAGACTGCATCTGATGAAGCAGAGTGATGCTTGGTCATTAGTTAGTTGTCTTAATAAATGCATAATAAAATTAAAATAATAATAATACTGGTAAGAATAACCAAAACTAACAACATTTGGTGAGAAACAGGGTGATTTTAGCAATTTTTAGGTCAAGCAGAGTGAGTAGGGACTAGAAAAGACAGCCTCCACAAATTCCAATGAAATTGATGCAATAAGCAGGAACAGAGCAAGACAAACAATGAGAGAACAGAGAGGGAGAGAAAAGGCACTTTCCAACTAAACTCAGCTACAGGAGACGGATATCCTTGCACTTTCGATATCATGCACAACAAACCTGAAGGACAACTGGACTTGACACTCTTAGCAAATTCCCAGAAATCGTAGAAATCATCCGGCATTTCAACCAGAAATTTGCTTTTGATATTTTTCCGAGGATCCTCTGGACTCGATGGACTTGACACCTCGGCAGTCGTTTCTGAATCAACTGATGCTTCTTGATTTGAGTCCCTACCATTGCCTAAAGCACCCTCTTGTGCTGTACTCGATGTTGCAACTGAAAAATACAGAGAGAAAAAGATATTCAAATCAGTCGACCTATCTCTGATTGCATTTTCAACTCACTGTTCATACGAGCAAATATCGCATTTGATGAGATACTTAATAACTAGACTAGTGCCTCACACAGGATAGCTTTGGGCTCTTGGACATTCTTAGTAGCTGGTCCAAAGCGTTCGAATTCACTGTCCCATTCTCTGCATTCCATCAATAAGCATACATACATACATACATACATACATACATTCTGTGTGACCTTGTGCACATTAATAATGTTTGCAATAATAATAATAAAAAACATGTATGCATAATAAACCAATCAGAATCATATCATAACTTATACAGTACCCACATACATACATACATACATACATACACATACATACATACATATTTACCTGTTTCAATTTGCACACCTCCATAGGAATTTCTCTGGCCCACTGGATTTCGATCGGGGCATCTCTCACAAAACACAATTTCAGACCAAAACCACACTTGACGATTGATTATTATTATTATTACAAACATTATTAATGTGCACAAGGTCACACAGAAATGCAAATTGGAGGTGCATGATAATAGTGACACTATTATAAGTCATTGGAATAAATCACCAGCATTTTCTTCGTTTTGCGCCGAAGTGTTTGCTTGGCAGCCGCTAGCAGACATTTGTGACTCGTCGGTTTCCTCACCTTCACCTCGCAAGTTGTCATTAAGGCGGACTTTTTTCTTTGGTGGACCAACAACTTCTTTCGTCTCTTCGTCAACCTTTACAAACAGATATAGACTTTATTCATTCATTCATTCATTCATTCATTCATTCATTCCGAGCATTTATATAGCGCCCCTTCAAGGAACCTACTCAGAGGCGCTCCCAGCCCAGCCACGGCTAAACAGAGAAGACTAGAGAAGGCGGCAGTAAGCAGGCAAATTGCTGCGAGGCATCAAGCGCAGCTCAAGTGGGAGCCCATTCCAGGTTGAGGGCCCAACAATCGAAAAGGCTCGGCGCTGCTTGAGACATAAACGGGCTCGGGGGACAAGGAGCTCTCCCTTGGCCGAGGAACGCAGAGCCCGACGGGGGGCTAGGTCAGAGACAGGACGACAGAGGTCAGAAAGGTATGATGGAGCACAGCCAGCAAGGCACCGCCAAACTAAGGCTGCTATCCTGTAAGAGATGCGCTGCGAGGCAGGAAGCCAGTGCAGAACATCGCGCATGTAAGCAGAGACTGAAGCGTATTTTTGGAATACGACCAATAAGTCGGGCAGCTGAGCGGAGGACCGGTCAAGACGGCTTATTAGGCCAGAAGGGAGACCAGCGAGAATCGAACTACAGTTATCAACTCTGCTGGTAACAAAGGCATATATATATATATGCAATCCAGAAACATGTAAGCAAAATAAACCAATCAGAATAATATCATAACTTATACAGTACCCGCATCTACTGCACAAGGCAGTAATGAATGATACACCAAAACCAAGAGCTCTGAAAGTCAGGTAAATTTTCAAGTCAATCGGCTGTGGTCAATAGACATGGTCCATTTTCAATAAGGATGGCCAAATTGATTTGCCCTACTAAGTAACAGCTGTTACATCTATCACAAAGTAATGGAAGAAATAAAAGGGCATGTTAAAATGTCACGGCTCAGCATTGGGTCAACCGATAGTGTGTATGTAACGGCTTCTTCATCCACTTCAACACCATCCAGCCACACCGCTCTACCCGATCCTCCTCCTGTCTCAGTCTTTCTCGAACCCCGGTCACTACACATCTGAAGTTCTCCAACCGAGCCATAACACTGCACCACGTCTCTGGAACGATCTTCCTCTGAATTCTGCAAATTTCCAGTTCCTCCAACATCACTGCCAATCATCATCTGTCTCTGGCTACTCTATTTATCAACCCGGACTTTCCACTCAAAAGTGAAGTCTCACCTCTTCAAGAATTCATACCCCAACTCACCTGATCCTCCACCTTCCCATTCTCGACTTAAACAACACTAGTCTTAGCAGCTACTCTGCCTCCTCTGAACCTCTGGCAACCGGACTCCGACCTCCTTTTGACAACCCCCTCTGGCTCAATGCAGCTCTCGTCAATAAGCTGGTGCCCTACGCTTAGCTTTCAAGTGGCGCTTTAGAAATTTGGAGTTTACGATTAACGCCATCGAACTAACAGCATGACGCGCATACAGGCTACTGCTTTTCATGAAAACTTCATCCTTATCCATTCTAGATCATACGATTCTTCACATTAATAGTTGCGCGCCAAATATTTAGACGTAGAACGAGACTGAAAACAACGGAAGTGTCATAAAAATTTAATTGGCAATGTTACGACACATTCCCTTCACATAATAATTACCTCTTCGGACTCAACGACACCGTGACTATACTCTTCTAAATGTTTTGGATTTTTCCGATAGCATTTTGCTCCGTATTGGCAAGTTTTCTTTCTCTTTACATTCGCCATCGTAACATGAAAAACAAACACTGCCACTGGCGGCCACCTTTTTATTTCCGTAGCGCCTTCATTTCTCTCGTTTCTGCAGCGCATTTATTTATTTCGTTTCTTAAATTATTGAACGCTCTTTATGCGAGCTAGAGTTTTTGAGCGTCAATTGAGTACGTTCAAATTTGAATAACGCACTACTACAATTTCCAGACGATTCGAAAACTTGTTAATGAATTTGGCTAGTGCTATCTATCATCGCTTTCATAAATAATTGATGCCGCTAAATAATTTTAAAACTTCACGTTCATTCTTTCAGTCTTTCACTGGAACATTTCCAAGTGGTTCTTCTGTATTGTGAGGCCTCAATATTTTGGAATTAGGTCAAATCAATCCTCGATTTGATTCTCAGTTCAAAACACTTCCTTAATGCTATTACATGGGTATGTTGCTAATTAAGCTGAGCGCCCCTCTGACTTCGGTTGCATAGTCTGACATCCGAGTTTAAGACAAGGACTGCCAACAGCTTTAGAACGAAGAAAGCACTTAAAGAGCCCTTGTGGGTCCCGGCTAATGCCCATGGAAATGCTGGCAGCATGGGCGTATTTAGGGGGGGGTTTTACGGGTTCAAACCCCCCCCCGAAATAAATAATTGCAAAAATTTTTTTTAGTCATATTTTTATGTTTTTCATGCTTCGAAATCATTTCTTATGAATATTGACATTTTGTTTTGTGATTTCTATGTAAAATGCAACACAATGTATAAATTCAATACTGTTATAAAAGAACTCAAAAGAATGTAGGGGTCGTCCATTAATTATGTCAACAAATTTTAGGCCATTTTTGACCCCCCTTGTCAACAACTGTCAAACATTGACGGACCCCTAAAAATTATGTCAACAATCCCAGAACCCCCCTACCAACCCCCCTACAAAAAAGAAACACAATGGCTCAATACATGTAGAATCATTTTTTCAAATTGTTTTACACTAAGAAATGCAATCTCGAATTTAATAAAAATAGATGAGTTTAGTTTATTACCAGCTTTTTAGTAGTATGAAACATTAAGCACTTTATACATTTTAGCATTACTTAATGTTTTCGCTACCATTTTGAAGGGTCTGTGTTGATTCATTGGAAAAAATTTGTTGACGTCAACTTTTACCGAACCCCCCTCCCCCTTGTCAACAACTGTCAAACTTTTCCAAACCCCCTCCCCTATTTTGTTGACATAATTAATGGACGACCCCTAGGAAACTACAAAGCACGTATATATTGTTTATAAAATTGAACTATTTTCTAGTTTTTATAGTAATTTCAATAAATGTCTGATTTGCAAGTATTGTCTGCAGTCACGACTCAAACTACATCGTAGCTACGAGTAACAGCTGGTTCCTATCAGGACTGAAATAATAGAGCAATTTTGTTCAGATGACAGCTTAAATTGCTACCATTACAGTGTGGAAATTCAAAAAATTTCAGTGGGGAGGGGCACATCCCCTCCCCAAACCCCTCCCCCTACGAAGCTGCGCGCCTCGGCGTCCCCCTAAACTTTGAAACCCCCGAAATTGTTTCCTGGCTACGCCCCTGGCTGGCAGGGGACGTCGTAATAAACTTCTACTCTTGTAATTTTCTGCCTTCTGCTCAGAGTTCAATTTCGTTTGTTTCATGGTCTTAGGATGTCTTCTGTTAGCACCCCCAAAAAACCGTTGATGGGAAGCAGTTTATTCAGGGCCGTTTTATCCACTAGGCACAGTAGGCACTGTGCCTAGGGCCCACGAACCTTTCAGGGGCCCACGAAAGTCTGAAAATGGCATATAGAACAAATTAGTTTCATCATTGAATTTGATACAAAAATGAAATTTTAAATTCTAATTTAATAATTTTTTTGTAATTATACTGAGACAGTTTAGCTCTAATCTACTAATACTTAAAGTTAAGTTGAGCTGTGCTATTGCCTAGACTATGTGAACTTTACGGCTCTTTTCATTAACAAGGTCACTTATAACAGAGGTGTTAAAGAGCCGGCCCGCAAGCCATTTTTGGCCCACACACGATTTATTTCTGGCCCACAGAGAATTGCCTAAAGACTACACAATTTGTGAATAAAAGTTCAAATTTGTCATTTTTAAGGATTAATGAGTTTTAGTCGATGATTGTGACTGATAATGATGGTGAAAATTAAGATTTTTAAACCTATAATTTGACTGTTTGTATGCAAGAAACTGCACCATTTAAGATTTCGTTTTGCAAAAATTTTCTGGGGACGGCTCACCGAGCATCCTCCAAGATACCTACCCAATTTTGCTTAGGCGCTTTCGGCACTTGCTGAAAAAATATTGCCACTGGCCCGCCATTTTAAAAGGTTTGACGTAGGGCCTATAACATCCTCAAAAAAATTTCCCGCATTAACTCATTCTCAATTTCAGAGCTGGTAGTTGGGGTCTACGAATACAGGAGTGCCTAGGGCCTACGACGACCTTAAAACGGCCCTGAGTTTATTCAAAGTCAGATTGGGTTTGAGGTTTAAACCAAAAGGCCAGTCAGATGATACTGTGGATTATTTTGAAATTGAGTGACAGAAACCCAGACAGCCAAGTTTATTGAACACACAGTGAGCTTGCATTGTTGCATTGGTCAGCTATGAACCCTACTGGCTGTCAGAGAAACCAGCAGAAATCAAGACAGGGTTTTTTAAAAAGCAACACATGCGCACATGTACAGATCAGTGACCGACATGTGCTTACTGTCCTGCCCGCATCCCATCAACATTTTCCAGGACCCGAATGGGTTCTATATACGAACGTCGAACATGAATTAGAAATTTGCACACACGGGTGTGCTATTGGAGTCACAAAAATTCAGACTCTCCTGGCACCAGACCTGACCTCTCCTAAAAAATGCACCTTCTAATTTAATTTAATGACTTCTATAGCACCATAATCCTAATGCAGAATGCATAAAAAAAACAGTCACTTCAAGTCCTAATACTACAAAATACATCGGTTGGGCTCTACATGTCTGCAGGAGCTCATCAACAGCAACTCTTCCAGTTATCTCAGCAATTAATAAACTGTTGGTTCTTAATGATTTTAACATCATTTAGATTTGCTAAGGCAGCACATTTGTAAAGTACTCAAAAGAAGCTATGGCATGCGTCCAGACACACACATGCGCGCACACACACAGTGTTTAAAACTTTTTTTAGTAATTTCGAAAATCATGTACATGTACAACTAATGATTCGAGTCACCTTTGACATCTTTCTTTAAATCAATTTACGCTTTAATTTGTAGATTATGCACAACTACAATCAGCACATTACATACATCAATAACTTTAAATAACACAGATACACATACATGTATATATATATATATATATATACGTATATATACGTAATGAACAGTATTTACAGGATTCAGACGATATTTACAATTACATGAACATCTGCCAGATACAGCGTAATGTAAGCGAACATTGATGTTGAGCCATTTTAGACGCCCAAACAACAGAAATCTCATCTAACTGGCCTATAATTCACATGCAAGATTATACTATTTGTATGTACGTAGGTATGTATGTACATTCGCTTGTATGTAGGCACGTATGCCTAAGTGTGTACGTATGTAAATGCGTGTATATATGTATGTCATCTATATACGTATGTATCTATATATGTATGTATCTATATATGAATGTATCTATATATGTATATATGACTATATGACTATATGTAGGTATCTATATATGTATATACGTATGCATGTATGTATACATGTTTGTATGTTCCCAGTATATTCAATATATATATATATATATGCATACAAGAATGTATGTATATATATGTATGTGCACATGTTAGTATCCATGCAGGCATCAATGTATGTATGTAAATAAGTATGCATGCAAGTGCTTACATACACGTGTTCAAACACCCATCGATCAAATAGAGTGTAAGCCGCAAATTTCAACTGCAGCCAATGAGTATGCTGATCAAAACCATAGACTGTCACAAGAAGCATTCATTATGATTATTATAATTATCATCATCATTGTGAAAACATGCACAAATCACAAAGAAATGTGAGTTCGAGACTCTGTCAGCCAGCCACACGTTAAAACATTGTTACAAAATACACCTACGCCATACACGTATACAAATGTATATAAATATACATAGAGTAAGCGAATTGAGTCAAAGGAGTAGATCTGGTTGTCAACTATTTCCCTCCCCTGGCCATGTCTTTGATTGAAGTGTTTGGCTTCTGGCACATAAACCTCTTATTCACTCAAAAATAACATCGCTATATTGCACAAAAACCCTAAATGGATAGTATCCGATTCCATGACCTGTCTTACGATATGGCTGACAAGTAATAACTGATGTAACTCCACAAAAATAAAGGCTAAAATAATATTATGTTAGAGGTAATCTAGCGAGGTTTCAGGTCATACGCTGGAGTTAGACCTCTAACGCCAAGTGCAGTCGTCCCAGACGCATCCGGATTCTTTCGGGAAGCATCAAAACCAGCATGGATCCTATTAAAATGTTGTCATAACATAATTATGGTCAGCAAACGGGGTTTCCACAACAGACGTTGCAAAAATAACCTGCTTTTGACCCATCCCTCTGTTAACATATGGTATCACCTTCCCCGTTACCCTTTGCAAATGTCTGCACTCAGAGTACTGAGGCCAACCTGTTGAACCTGCGAGTAAACTGTACTATGGCGAAGGGTCCTTTGATACTGAAGCATCCAGCTAAGGGATTCTAATTATATTTTAATGATATCCTAATTATATTTTAATCATATGCTAATAATATTCTAATCATATTCTAATTCTAATATTCTAATCATATTCTAATTATATTGTAATTATATGCTAAACAGCATAGACAGTCAGTCTGCTGTCAGACTGAAGTTGGTGTTTGAGGAAAATGTTGCACTGAAATAATCACACGTGACATATTTAGATGAGGACATCCACATTAACAGTGACAAACAAATCAGACAGTAGGTGGCACATCACATGGTGGCTGAGAGAATTCTGCATGTATCATGGCATGGGAAAATTTCAAATGGAACCATAAGAGAGCGGACAAGAGAATAGGTTATAGGTTACACTATCAGAAAGAGAAGACTGAAATGGATGGGACATGTGGTTCCTATGGACGTTGGACAAGGATACTGGAGCCAGCCAAGTGATGACCTGGATTCCTGAGGAAAAAGGATGGGGAAGACCATGGAAAAACTGTCCGGAGATCATTAAAGACAACTTGAGGTGCTTGGGGGACGTTGTGGGATAAGGCCAGAGGACTGGTGATGGACAGAGGTGGATGGAGACACTGCGTTGCCTAATGCGGAGAAATGCATGGAAAGGACTCAGTAGATCCAGACTGGGCATAACCCCTCCACCTAGTCCAAATTTGTTCAAGTCATGTGAACTCTTCTCCCTCTTTACAGACTTCCTTAATGGCTGACTCAAAAGGCAGAAACCATGACGACATCAGACACCACTCAAAGACTCTTAGCTAATAATAAAGTTCTGCTCTTCAGTTCACTCAACAGAATTGCACATAAAGACTTGGCCCATTGTTAACTATTAAAGGTGAATCATCTACTCGTTGTAAAACATCACTGGTAAACTGCCGCTCACCAACCAAATCTGTTGATACGTTTTATCAGCAGCAGGATACATTCATCTGAATCATTACGATCAAGATGACAATGACGACGATGATAACGATGATGATAAGCACAGTGAAATGACTCAGAACAAGAAACCTGTGACTTGATTGAAAACAAAACTCATTTTGATCTGACAAAATGAGAACTGAGGCCTCCCTCAGTCGAATCAAAACAGCAAATACGCCCACATCAACATAACCATGGCCTTCAGCCAAAAACATAAGAACATAAAATGGCCTAATACAGGCGTACAATGGCCAATAACCCAAGAAACTAAAAAGGCCTACTACAGCCCTAAAATGGCCAATAACCCAAGAAAATAAAAGGCCAATACAGGCCTACGATGGCAAGCAACAGAAAAAAATAAAACGGCCTATGACAGGCCTATAGCAAAACAAAACACAACAGGCTGACTGACTACATGATGAAGTCTTAAACATTTTCATTCCCTCTACAGTACAAAGTCTTTATTCCAGCTTTGTATCAAAGCAAACACAATGGGTCGTCAGGACCACTTCTGGGACGACTTGGCCAAAATATACAATGTATGAAACAATGGAGCTCCAATTTCCAAAACCACCTTGGCAACAACTCTTCTTTTTACAGACACAAACTACAAAGAAATGCACCAAAAACTCTGCAACGTAGGACGAAGCCAAACGTCCTACACGTGGCACCAACGCAACAACGTCCTACATGCCCAACGACAAGAGAATGGTGCTAAACAGCTGTATGCATGTACATGCCTCTTTATATAGCGCCTCTAAGAATTTCACAAAGGAATATATTATTACTATCATTGTCATCAAGTATTTTTGAAGCGCCGCTGTGTAATGGCCAAGCAACAATCAACGGCACTGAGCAATTGTGAGTGAAGGACTTGCTCAAAGTCCCTACACGGTAACCGTCTCAAGGGAGGAGAATCGAACCCGTGCTGTCCGTTTGATCGGGCAAGCATTCTAACCAATCAGCAACAATGTCTCACGTTAATCGGCTACCATGTTTCACATCAGCTGAGCGACATATCTGACGCGGGCGGTGTGTTGTGTCTTGGCACAGAAATGAATAACGACTACAACTAAAGCTACCAAAGTTACATCGAACCAAGTTAAGCGTTACTAGTGGAATAAATACGACGTTGATGACCCACAATGCAAGTGACTCATTCAGGTATTCTGACAAAGTCCAATTCATCTGCAAGATAGTTCTCATCAGAGGCTGATCGTGAGCTAGGACAGAGTTACGTTTTCGATTTCAGCCCGACTTCTCGCTACAAGACAACATCCCATCAGAGTTCGTGTATGGATGCGCTCTCTCAGCAGAGCAGCATTGCGAGCAACATGTGGCCATTGAGGCCAGGACAGAACAGTGGGGAATCAGACTGTCAGTCAGCAGGGAACCAGGCTGTCAGTTAAAGAGTATGGAGGCCGGATCTTCGTTCTCCAGCTGGGCAATGTGGCGCAGAATGTCCTTCTTCGTTATGATTCCAAGCAGACGACTGCAAATGATCAGAAACATTCCGTCAACGAAACACAACAACCATTTGTTATTGCTATAATGTATTAAGTCACCACTATTAATTACCATGCACCAATCACAGGTGCC
Organism: Aporrectodea caliginosa; assembly: GCA_020284085.1. Taxonomy (NCBI): domain Eukaryota; kingdom Metazoa; phylum Annelida; class Clitellata; order Crassiclitellata; family Lumbricidae; genus Aporrectodea; species Aporrectodea caliginosa. The sequence goes on from JACEVL010000521.1 coordinate 45,682, forward strand.
CAGCAATAATGAGTTAAGGATCTGAGCACCATGTCTGAGTAATTGGCTCAGAGGAGGTTTGAACCAGTACTCTCCGCATTAAGACGAGCACTTTAACCAACGGCTACATGTCCCCTTAATATGAAAGCTTCAAAATTGGTGATCTAATCTAAAAACAGTAACTGGTTATCATACTCCACAAAGCATCAGTCCAGCTATCTAAGCAAAACCGCATTCCAAAAGCAAAATCCATTAGAAAAGCATTGCAGATTTTGCACAGCATGTTTACCAATACGATGTCGTTAAGTTAATAGCTTCAGGGGATATAATACCACTTCTGTGTTAAACAGAATACGGAGCGTCAGCTCGTAATGCGAGCGGCTGAGTCCTGCATTTACTGACCCGTTTGAAGTGACGAGAGTCTGTCTAAGACCGAGTTTACGGAACATATCAATAACAGTTTCCATCGGCGTCTGATCTGTTACAGTAACCGGAGACTACAATACAAAGCAATCAAGCAATACAGACGCATTATCTTTTACCATGGTTCCGAATAGGAATTTTATAAGGACTCTTCATGACAACCTAATCACGGGTGCTCTCCATGTCTGACTTCTTGAGCTAAAGTTCATTAGGGCCAGGAAACGATGAAGCAGGTAACAAGCAGAACTCAGGTAACTGTAAAGTAAACGAGCGATTTGCTAGACGATGCCTTCGTGTAGCTTTCTTGCATTACCTAAAAACAACAGAACGACAAAAAGTCAACTGTGTATCAGAAAGTCAATGGTTACTCACGACTGGGTTTAAGTGAGCCACAGGCTATAGTGAAAGTAAAGAAACTAACAGCTAGCAAGATTACTAATAATTGTTAGTGACAATAGCGGTTTAATCTCGCTACTTACTGAGAACAATACCTGCATTGTCACAACTATCAACCAAATGTTGACTACACTAAGCTTACGAGTTAGCTTTACAGATCCACGTCTACTCTACTTTCTCAGAACTTTCTTTGGTTTTTGGGGATCAGCTTTCAATAAGCTTCTTTTCAGCCTGCCACAAGCAGAGTTCCTTTTTGGCTCAATTCAGTAGCTGCATCAGTTCCATTGCATTTTTCTCTTCACTTGAGTACTTGAGCAGTTCTCGCTAGCACGGAGTCATTGCGCAATTTTTCTCAGAGCATATCCAGGGCTTTTGTAAACCTGGTCACTTTAATATATATGAAGATGTTCCCAAAATCAATCCTCACACGCGTCGTTAAGATTATTATATGCAGAAATTATATGTGCTTATAAACCCTTTGTATTAGGGGTACAGAGAAAACCCATTTTTAACACATCACCCCTTACTGAAACTAATTGTGTTGGCTTCCCAATGAGCATGGAATGCTGTATAAAACAAGTCCCAAGTAATAGGATTACACATTGACCATTCAATTAAGTTTTATTATTGTTCACCCATCTTATCTGATACTGTGGTTCCTGTTGTGCATCGAGCCAATAAATGGCTTCCCCACGTTCTTTGCAATCGTCATCGTAGAATGGAATTTTATGAAGCGCTACTCAAACACTAAACACAGGGCACCAGTTTATTCGTGAGCGCTGCGTCATGTCACAGGGCATTTCTTTGTCCCTAGCCCAAGGTTCTAGATTTTTGCCGTCCTGCAAGTTCTGCTGTGTCTCTTAGGTCATATGATGGTCTCATCCGCTTCGAATTGCTTAACATTGGCGGCATTTCTTTCACTCTTTCGACCTCTCATGAATCTCGACAAGTTCTGTCAAATGAATATCGTTTTGGAAGGAAGTTTTGCTTAAGAGTGACCATTGATTAATTCCTTCTGCATTGCAATAAATAAAGGCGCTAAGTAAACTTCCAGATTAGATAGTTTCTGAGGCCAATGCAAAAGGATGTCTACAACACAATACAACTGGGGCGCGGTGGTATAGGGGTATGTTCGGTGCCTTGCAGCTGGAGGGTTGCGGGTTCGAATCCACCTCAAAGCCGCCGCGTAGGGACCCTGGGCAAGTCCTTCACTCGCAATTGCTCATGCGCTTCGGCGTGAAACTCCGATTCAGCGTCCGCGCAGTAGTCGGGAGCGCCTCTGAATGGGCAATCTGGTAGGGGCGCTATAACAAGTGTTCAAATACAAAAAAATACAATACAATACTTACTAATGGCAATGATGAGATCACGCCTTAGAGTGAAACCGAGAAGAAACTGAGAATCATGGGAGACAATCACTGGGAAGCCATTGTGATCTGTCTCTCGAAGCAAATTCTCTACAAAGACAAAATACTCAATTGCAGACCATGACTTAATTAAGACCAAGGTAATGGAACGTAATACATGGCAAGACTAGGCTACCGGTAACAACAGTTGTTTTAACCTAGTTGCTGTGATCATCGAAGCATAAAACAAACTAAAATTTGTTTTTAGACTCTTATGCAATCATGTTTCAATAATTAAACACCTCTGAGACTTTATAAGTAAGTGCAATTTTTCCACTGACATCATACAGGGCACAGTTCTGATTATGTTAGAATGAGTAAAACTTGTTACATTCTAAACGAAATGGACGATATCATAACAGTCAACTCAGTCAATTCTTGGTCGTAATATGACGTTTTCTGGACATTTACAAAACGAAAGTTCTTACCAACGTCGTTGATTGTCATTGAGTCCTGTGTTATCACAGACAGCGTTTGATCATGACTAAAACAGACACAGAAGAACAGATTCTACCGTTATAAGCGATGGATCGGACGAAGGACATTGAATGGCAGCAAATGTAACAGGTGGTTGGTTCGATTTAACAGTCTATAGAACAACATTTCACTGACTGCTCCTCTCATTGTCGATTTCAATTCCAACTTCCTCAGTAGCCAGGACATCAGAAGACAACCAGCTCTAACTTTTCAAAGTCTTAAAATTTAAATCTAGGACAACCTTAGCTCTCCGTATTTGATGAAGATTGTCTCAGTTATTACTAGATGAGCTCTAGAAGTTTTTTTAGAAGTAGGCTATTCGTGATTCCTGAGGACTGAGAAGTCGACGATAACTTTGTACTTGATCAAACATCGTAAGAAGTTTAGGGAAAAGGTTGCACTAACCGTGGTCTCATGACGTCGACTGCAAGAGTCGTATGAACAAATTCCTCCTTAGAGTCGAGGTACGGATAGCCATTCAGATGAATATGTGCATCATATCTGGCTCAACAGATAAGTACAAGCGACTCGATCATTGCACGAACCTATTAGCAAACGCTCTTCGGCGGTTCTTAAAGTGTGCAAAAACCCGATACAACATCATGCGACCATGAACTAGTTCACACACCAGTGTTTGTTCCTTAGCAAAATCAGCTGACAGCAACTAAAACGCATTGGTGTTCCCAGTCGCTTTTAGTACACTCTGATTGTTAAAGATGTTCTTTCCTCTTGTGCACCAAGAGCTGCAGCCTCAGATTCCATTTCTATGTGAGTTGATATGTGCCATCAAAGTTTTCCAGCATAATTTAGCATCTTGTAAAGAATTCCACAATAAAAGGTTCCACAGAAAACAGGAGAAGCACAAGTTTTCTCTTCTTTGGCTCTCAAGCTGCAAAGTATGAAGCCCATGGGTCTAAACGCCCGAGGGCACTGCAAGATTTGCAGTATATATCATAAGTCCTTTCCTCTTGTGCACCAAGAGCTGCAGCCATCATAAGTCCTTTCCTCTTGTGCACCAAGAGCTTGCAGCCATCATCAGTCCTTTCCTCTTGTGCACCAAGAGCCATCATATCCCCATGGAAGCAGCCTCGTCTGAGGCATTACAATTTCGTCCAGAGACCGACTTTTAAAGACCGAAACGGATCCTTTACATTTCATTGACGCAACATCAAATTTCTTGACATTATCCATACATAGACACGTGACAGTAAGCTACATGAACCGTTTTTTATAAAAGGATACATTCCCTCTTTGTGAAGAAAATCGCCGACCCATTTGGCCGTCATAGCAGCTGCCATCAGAGGAACGATGTACTCGAGACCTCCAGTCACTTTTTGACAAACAAAACTTTTTTTTTTAATTCAAACATAATGACGACTAATCTAGCGCAGTAATCCTTAACCTTAAATCATGTGCGATTTGATCATACAATAGGTTGCAATAGCAGTGCTCTTGCTTAATCTAATCATAAATAAAATGCAATTACTAAATACAGAAAACGTGGCTGTTGGTCATTTCAAAGCAAGACAGGAACTCAACTTACTAGGCCAATTGTTCTACTCCCATTCCAACAAGTCGCCCAGCGATGGCACCAATTGCCATGCTTGGTATGAACAGTCCAGCTGGTACCTAAAACAAAGAAACCAAAGGCATTCAGCAGACAATTGAAAATCACCATAACGCAAGCCAAGTAATCATAACCTCTCGCCTTATTCTGTCGTTAAGTAATTCCTATGTTTAGATTCGGATAATTCAAATGCAGATTTTAACTTCACTTAAATCGCAAATGCAGAATTGTCAGAGATAGGCTAAAATGCGCTATATAGGTGTCTTCACACCATTTTTACATAGATATAATAATAATGATACTAATAAATAATGAAACAATAAAATAATAATAATGATAATAATAATAATAAAATGATAATAATAATACTTTTTACAAAGACATCAACGAAGAATAATGCATCAACGAAGACTAGCCATCCCAGAATAATGCTATCCTTCATTTTTGAAATCCTGATGGATTCCATGTACTTGATACAAATTAATATTGCTACACAATGACTGATTTTAAGTACAGACAATCTTTGTCGTTACCTTCAAGCCAAAGGTGAAAATAGTGATGATCATTTTGAAGATGAGCGCCAGAGACAGCAGCCAGATGGCGTTGATGGCATCTGGTCCGAGCGGAGCGCTCACGACATCTGATGTCGCGTCATTTGCCGTCGTGTTATACTGATAGTCACTGTAAAACGAGAAAAGACAACATCAGAACTGTTCAAAACATCTTCAATGAAATCCCTTTATCCACAGTGCCTTATTTCCATTAAAAGTGCCTTATTTCCATTCATAAAGAGCCTTATTTCCATTAAAAGTATGTATATTTCCATTAAAAGTGCCTTATTTCCATTCAAAAGAGCCTTATTTCCATTAAAAGTGCCTTATTTCCATTAAAAAGTGCCTTATTTTCATTAAAAAGTGCCTTATTTTCATTCAAAAAGAGCCTTATTTCCATCACAAAAGTGCCTTATTTTAATCAAAACAGTGCCTGATTTCTATTAAAAAGTGCCTTATTTCCATTAAAAAGTGCTGTCTATGCACTTACCAAAGTGCTGTTTCATCTTCCGGTCTGCACTGACTGACAAGTTGTTTGATTAGCGCACTAGAGTTCATTCTGAAAGCCACAAAACATAGAACAGAGATGAGACAACAAACAGCATTTGACAAAAATCAACAGCACACTGATTTTAGTAACAAATAATGAATGAAGGCATTTATGAAGGCATCTGTATACAGCTTTATTAAGGTAAATAAAAATCTGCTATATTTAGCATCCAGATACAAACATACATACAATCATAGAAAAGGAATAAACAGGCTTTGATATACAAATAGCAACACCTCTAAAAAGGTAGCAGATTGGTTGAGCAATTGCCATGTAAGGCAAAGAGTATGGGTTCGAATCTTTTCCCCAATACAGTTACTGTGTAAGGTCTTTGAGCAAGTCCTTCACTTGTAATAGTAATTGTAATCTAACATTTATAAAGTGCCACTTGAAGAACAGACACTAGTGCTACAGAAGTTACTAATTAACTAAACTAACCAGCTAAGTATAAAAATTATTCCAAATTCAATATTACAAAAGGAAGATGACCAACTGCGTTTACCGTGTGTATGGGTTCGGGTAAGCGATGACAGCCGTGATCAGCGTTACCACCAACACCTACAATAACAAGCGGCCCAAATTGCAGTGGTTTTCAACCGGGTTCCACGGAAACCTTAGGCTTCATGGGCGTCGGCGAGAGGTTCCGCCACAGTTCAATAGAAATGCTGTTGTTCACTGACATTGCACAATGCATTACACTTGAGAGCAGCTAGGCTAGGTATGTAATGATAATGTAATATTAAAGCCTGCAACAGAGATGCAAATAACTGAGATTCAAAGTTTAAAATTCTACAATCTAAATAATTATCTCAACATTCGAAGTTTCAAATACATCTATTTTCCAAAAATTGGACAGATGAAAAGCACTCAGTTCCGTGAACAAATGAGTGCTTTGTGTAAGGTTCCATCGCTACCAAAAGGTTGAAAATCGTGGCTCTACTGGTTAGCATGCTCCACTTTCAACCCCCATGCCTCAGTTAATTAAACTATAAACTAAGTAGACTGATAATGCACAGGGAAGACCAGGAGGCGAGGCAGAGCACTGGTCACTCAACTCGGACGCTGAGCAAAGCAAGTTGGATATGCTCGATGCTGATGGTGGCCTCTTGGGATCAGCTGAAGGGACGGCCCTTCTTCACTTCCTTTACATATGCCAGGCCATGCACAGAACCTGAACGACAATGGATGGCGTTATATAAGTGTTTGGTTACAATTACAATTACAATATCAGTGACGACCAATCAGTTTTACCTCTGTGATCGGATATTTCCCAAGAGTGCTCGTCTTGCGGAAACGACACCAGCGGATGTTGGCCCGGATGAAAAGCGTTCCCCAGATTCCCTGGAAGCAGTTACAAAATACAATGTCATTTGACACAACAACGTAGAAATGAGAAGAAGAGTGCAAAGGCTGGAGGAACATGGACAATTGAGTGGATAAGGTTAAAGCCAAAGGAACATTTTACGGAACTAGCAGACAAACGTTTTTGTGTTAGAGCGTACATGTAGTTAACTGAACTTATGCAAAACAGAAAACAATTCGTCAAACCAGAGTGACGTCTAGATAAATGTCTGTAAAAAATATGCAACTACACAAAACACAAAATAACTAATTGTATTTGGGAGTCATATCATAGAACTATCTAATAACAAGAGTGCATAGTAAATGAGTGATTTATAAGCAAACATTCAAATTTGTGATATCCATGGCAATAGTAACTGTCTAAATAAAAGAGGCCTATACGGGTTATAATAAAGAGCATCGACTAACCGATACTCTGGTGTATCAACTAAACCAAATGGCGAACTTGTACCCAAAGCCTATGCAAATGGCCGGCTAATGGATGAGGAGAGAAATTAAACTTACACCAAAGACGCCGAGCAGAATGAATGCCCCCAACTCGATCAGATACCACGGATTGTGGTATTCAATGTAGAACATGACTAGATGGTCGTTTCCAAAGGGATTGAAGGAGCGCAGGACAAAAGCGGCTGCCAGCGCACAGAAGAACGAGCGCCAGAGCGTCTTCAGCGGAAAGTAGTAGCTCACCTGCACAACAACAAAACCAACCAATCTCAATCAAACACGTCGTCGTCATGTCGACAATATGATTGTCAAAAGGCAACAAAGTTGACTGGCTTACATCAGTTCAGTTGGATCTGATTTCTAGGCCTGTGCGGCTTAATGCTAGAGTCTGGGCATTATATCTTTTAAAAGCATTTTCTGACCATCAGCAGAATCGTCTAATTTCGTTGAAGTAAGAAATACACAGAACTCAGAAGGGACATGCAGCTGATCAAAACGATGATATGATGATGAGATCATTGACATGTGAAAGAGGGTGGCCAATCCTCTTCCTAGCCGTCTGATCACAAAGACTGTACAGTCGATGTACTCTTTCTTTAGCTGAGTTTATTAGGAGCACAGGTGAGACAGATACAGAGAGATCTAGTACAGATCCGAACAGACTGAGTTTAAAGCAGAGCAAGGCAATAATTGTACTTACCTCTTCCAGACTGAAGAGCACTCCTCCGATTGGAGCCCCGAATGCCACGCTCACTCCTGCTGCTGCAGGCTTTAGATTAAATCTGACAGACAACATGTGAGACTCTCTATGATAATTCATCAAATACCAAGAACAAAACAATTTGCAAGTGGGATATTTACCTACCACAGTAATAATTTCATATAAGCTGATTTTGTGTAAACAAAATTCTGATCTGAAATATTACAAAAGCATTTTTCTTAGAAATTTTTTATTTTTATGTCCACTCAAACATATTCAGAGAAACAAACAGAGAGAAAAAAAGACACTGACATTACCTCTTCCAGACTGAAAGCTAAATCGGACAAATGCCACGCTTACTCCTGCGGCAGCCGCATGACAGAATCTGAGTTGAAGAAACATTTAACTTACAGCTCCAGATCTCATCATGCAACAAAAAAGATTCTTTTCACAGGATCTCCCATCTTTACAGCCACCACAACTTCGACTGTCCCAAAATAACCATCATTATAAATGAAAAATTTGATAAATTATCGGGAAAATAATAAAATGACTCATTTTTCGTGTTCAAAACGAAGATTTTCACGAATTCAAAAATTAAAGTCTCGAAGATAAAAGTTGTTGAAATTGATTAATAACAACAAATTATTGTCAGAATAAACACCCTCACAGTAGTTTCTGAGAATGAAGTTTGAGCGAGTATACTAACCTCTCTCTTTTTGGCTTCGTTTTTGTCGTACTTTGGGAAGAGATGTGAGAGAACGTTGCCACAACAGCTGGCAATGTGGACGAATGGACCTTCCTTTCCGAGGCTGAGACCCGCAGACACTGATAACATCATTCCGACCGATTTAATTATCAGCGTCCATTTTCCAAGATATCCACGGATGATGAAACCGCTCAGGATTGTCTTAATCTACACATACCAAACATTTGCAATTAAGCTTTGCATATGGCCCACCCAATGGAATAATAATAATAATAATAATAATCGAGCTACTAAGTTTGCCCCTTCTAAAGATGGGTAGCTAACAGCCGAGGCCAAACTAGACAAACAGCTAATTATAATGAGCTTCAATATGTTAGATTCACCAGCTGGAATCATCTTTATTGAGAGCCTCAGTTTGTCCCTTCCACAGTTTTGCAAATGCTGTATTATCGTACAATGATTTCACTGGTTCATGATTTCATGTCAGGAGAGCCACTGATGAGTTTCCTTGAAGTGGTGCTTTTATAAATGTCAGTTTCTCAGAGGCTGTTTGCATATTTGACAACCATCAGTAGTTGCTGTTCTAGTTATCTGAGTTCAATTTCTTACTAATGGACTCTGTGTGGACATGGTAGCCAATTTGTTAGAGCGTTCACTTTGTAACACGAAAAATTCAGGTTTGAGCCTCTGCTGAAACGGTTAGTGTGTAGGGACCTTGAGTCAGTCCCTTACTCACAATTGCTCATTCTGTAATTAACCTACCTCTGGAATTCCCGAACCGCAGGCGTACGGAGCGAAGACTCGAACCAACATTGCAGCCAGAACGGCAAATACGAGCGCCCAGATGATGTAGAGCAAGTAGCTTAGGATGTATGGCCCAGCACCAGTTGAAGTCAGGCCAAACAGTTGGGGCCACGTTGACCACTACAACGAAAAACACTCAGTTTCAGACCAGGTCATCCAACTGAAAAATCAACTAAACATGTACATAACAAGAAACGGGAATACTGTTGATGACGATGATTAAAAACACAAAGCAATCTTCACATGTTGTGAACTTGCATCTTTCCCTCCCAGACTTTATGGTGGTTTATGCTGAACAAACACTTTCTTCAGCAATAGGCCTTCGCCAAGAAGTTAGCATCAACCCTTCCAACCAACCTATCCCTCTACCACAGAAAGCCCTACCTACACTCTGGTTATCATACTAAATTGTTAAAAACCCATTATTTTACTAGCATAAATTTGCAGAACTCCACCTTGCCCCTTACAAATTCTCATCCTTAGATTAACTGACTTTGAATGTATAATAATTATTTTAGAAAAATCTACACATAAACAAGTAAATACATAAAATAAATGCAACCTGTGAGCAGCCATCTTGATCGAAGGTCGTATCATTTGCTGCCCAACAGCAGTGCTCACGATTGAGCCAGAATGCCTCTGAACAGACTCCTTCCTTCAGATCCGACATCCACGTCGCACCAATGTCAACGACAGCCGCACAAACACCTGCAACATTCACTCATCCACATCAACGCCTGCTCAACCCAGGTGAGAAATCTCCACCCACAAGAAACTTGCTGCTATATAATATAATAGCACTGTCATCTAGCGAACATAGCCTCACTATATGAACTGGTTGGCGGCCACATTATAATAGAGTTATGCTTCTCGACTTGCTGAAATTCATCAATTTTTGTCACTTGGGTCATTTCAATTCAATCCTTCAAAATGACCTGACCATCACAGATCACTCAAAATCAAAACTTACAAGTATAACGATCAGTTTCTATGAATAAGAAATTGCCTGACTCTTCACTCTTCAGATAGCAATATGCTTGTATGCATATGTGTACATAGATATTAACTAAGTACTGTCCTGCTTCGGGCTGCAGTGGCCGCCTATCTCTAAGTTCTGCGGTCTGTGGCACCTTGCTTGTCCCTTTTGCACACACTTCCACCACGAAACACCAGGCTTTCTCCATCATCAGCCCAACCATTTGGAACGACCTTCCGTTCAAGCTACATTTGCTCCCAAGGACAAATTTCTCAGCCTGTTACTCATCTTTAAAAAACCATTCTTTTCAGCCACGGCTGGGTTGGGAGTGCCTTTGAGTAGGTATCTTGAAGAGGCATTATATCAAGTTTACATTGACTGATATTGATTGATTGATTGATACATATATACACACATACATGCACATATACATAAGTATAAGTAAGTAAGTATCGACTTTAATTAGGCAATTAGAACCTCTGAGTTAGAAATGACATTATTATACATACATAAATAATACACATATACCAGTAAATACATGCATGTATAAAATACATGCACACATACATACGGAACATAAACACATACATAAATACACACATACGTAGATACAAACATAACTACACACAAGTACCTGCAGCGCATCCAACGAGTAGAACGCAGACCCATCCTGACCATGCATCGTGAGCTCCCTTCAGTTTCTCAAAGCACCCTTCCTGCTTCTTCTTAACGATGTGCCTATGGCGCATGCGGTCTCTCGAGATGTCTCGTAGCCAGTCGATCGTATGGAAGTCATCGTACTGGCCGATTCCAGGTGGAAGGTCCTCCAGCGTGTCCAACAGGTTCGTCGAACCTACAAAGAATTTCTATCTATTTAGTTATTTAAGGCAATTAGAACCAGACCCTTAGTCAGCCACCCAGGTGGAAATTATTTTGGACAGGCATAAATTGTGCATCATCACTGAAATAATAGTTTGTGTTAAATGAGATATAATGTATAATCCATTCCTCCCTTCATCTGAAGTTAACAGATTGTTGTTTGTCTTACTTAAGGCAATTGAGGAACCTAGAGAAAGAAATTACCAAGGAACGGTACCGGGATTGACAAGAGGGAAACCAAGGAAAATAGTTTGTGTTAAATGAGATATAATGTATAATCCATTCCTCCCTTCATCTGAAGTTAACAGATTTTTGTTTGTATCACTGTATGTAAAACAAAGCTGTTACAACTGTGATCTAAACCCATAGGTCATTCAGTGTAGGGTATGGGGCTTTGCCGTCGGACTCATACGGTCACTTCTTTGGTCGTTTGCAACTGCGTTGGCTCATGGCATCGGGCGGTCACAACTTCGAAGTTCGAATGCTTTTGGATGCCCTACTCTTTATTTCTGGCTAAGGGCCTGATTAGAATGTATGTAAATTTAGTACATCCATCTCTGAATGTTTGCAAAAGGCCAAGACAAAGATCTTGATAAGTGATTCAAAAGATGACATAATATTATTGAGGTAGCAAGTTGGGCCTTTTGCAGTCAGTTGTCAATTTTGTGCTCAATTATCTATAAACATAGTAATGGCGAGGACATGGTATCCAATTTGAAAATGACATACACTTGAAGAAAAACAAGCAATCGGATAAGAGAAAATATCTGCCATTACCTTTTAATGAAACAGCCGCAGTTGTCATGATACTATTCTTATCCTTTCTCCCTTTGAAACCGTTATCCTCAACTTTTCCTCGCTCTTTCAAAGCAATTTCGTCAAGTGGAAACATCTTCAAGTCCAACTCAGAATCTCCAGCATTCACAGCAATCTGCTTCACACCATCTAAGACAAGCGCTTCTAACCTTCTGGATTCTGCTTCCCTGCTGTAAGAAACATCCATGTTCCCTTCTGATGGATACCCCTGCAACTGCACAGTTTCGGCAGCAGAGGTTTTCGAACTGATTCCATCGGAGGCAAATCCTTGCACATCAGCTACCAAATCCATTACTGATGAGGCTTACAAAGTATTATAACTTAAACTGTTGCAAATCAATCTCAAAACATGATAAAGAGTCGGAGTTTCTTTCCATTCACCTGGGTCACCTATCTCCTTGTCACGGAGTACTTGGTACAGCTTGTTTTATCTCCTGCAGTCACGGATTCTCTGCCTCAGAATACTTTCCAACATCACTCCATCTATTCGTATTTGCTACTAGCTCACTGCACTTATCAACGCCATTTTACCAGAGTTCCGGTATTTTCCTATGTAATACCATTCACCTTGAGTAGCAGCTGACTAAGTTCTTTGCCATCAGGACAAACATCACAGACGAAATTTGGTAAAAACAGACACTACCGGCACCTGACACAATTAAAAACCATTTCGTATATCCCCAGCATCACCAGTTAAACGAAAGAAGCGAATCTGTAACAGATGATGAAGAAGACTTCACAACACTCATCAACAATCAGACTCATCTCATGAAAGTCAATTGGAGTAGGTCAACCTCAACATCGGACTTTAAGTCCGGAAAAGTCTGACTACTGTAGTGACGACATCTCTCTTCATTCATCCATCAGTCACAGAAGGCGCCTATTGCCCTAAATTTTCAGGTCTACAGTGACATTGGAACATAATCTATGCACTGAAGAAGACAAAACAGAACCAGACTCTTGTCAAGGGGTGTGCTCGGATAATGTAGACAACTTCTGGTCATAGTACACAAGTTCAACACTCCCTCTCTCTCTCTACCTCTACCTCTGTCTCTGCCTCTGGACAGTGCTACTTCTCTGATCATGACTGCATAGTGCATACTCCCACACACCAGTCCAGTCATACACAATGGCCATTAGCCATTGTCATTTCTGGGCCGGAAGGGGGGGGACACCAGTACTCAATCAATCAATTAGCATTCAGTACAATTAAAGCAAGTTTTATAGGCCAACACCGGTAGTAAAAAATCAGCCCCTCTGGCTAAAACAGGACAGTAGAAATCAAAGGCACGGGTCCTCCAGTGAAAATACTCCTCATTCAACTACTCTAAAGTTTCTGAAGGTTAAACGGGCACAACAGACTACAGAGGGTTGCATCTATAGAATTACAAACCAATTCCTACGTCAAACCTAAAGAAAATCTGGAATTAATAATTAAAGCCATATAAACACATCACACACTGGGTACTACTAATTTAAAAACTAAAAACAACACCCTGCAATTGTAGTCTCTCTAGAGAAATTTACGAAGACTGTTTACCTATAAACGACCTCAACAGCCATTGTAATGTAAAGTAGCAAATCACTTATAAAGCGCAGGAAATACCATAAAATGCTGTAAATTGTTTGAATCCATTCATCCATCCCCAGCATATCAAACCTACTGAGCTTATAATTCATTTAAAATTGCATAGTATCTCCAATCAGAAGATAGCCCTCCAATCAATATGCTCAGTTGGGCTGCTGCCTGGCCCTAAACCAGAAATAAAAAGCAGGGCGTCCAAAAGCATTCGAACTTTGAAGTCGTGACCACCCGATGACATGAGCGTACAAAGTCGCAAACGACCTAAACTGCGACAAAACGAGTCCAATGGCAATGCAAATACCCTACACTGAATGATCTATTGGGTTTTCATCACATTTTAAACTGTTTTGTTTCACATACAATGATACAAACAACAATCTGTTATATTCATATGAAGAGAGGAATGGATTATCCATTATATCACAAACTATTTTTTCAATAATGATGTCAACTGTGTTTTCTATGAAAAGTGTCCAATCACGTTCATGCACAATTTATGCCCATCCAAAATAATCTCAACCCGTCCAAAGGATGGGAGGACGGGTGGCTGGCTAAGGGTCTGCTGCTACTACTGTCTAGGCTGTTTCAGATCACATCACTGAGCTGCATCATCATCCTATCTGTGCTTGGCTTGCTACAGTCTGTAATGCTCATTGACTTCAGTGTTTTTTACTATTACCTTACATCATGTGCACGTGCAGCCTCTCCTATGCTATTAAAGACAATTCCTATTGTTCCACTGTATGTAATTGTAACTGAACATTTATATAGCACCGATCAAAGTGCAAAACAAATCAGAGGCGTTTTCTGTGCTAGCCTATATGATATTAACTGTCACTAAGAACAAAACAGCTTTTTCGGTTAGCAAACATAGCTAATCATAGCTCAAACATAGCAAACATAGCTCAAACATAGCTCATCACAACTCAAACATAGCTCCATAGCTCATCAAAACTCAAACATAGCTCCATACCTCATCATAGCTCAAATATAGGTCATCATAGCTAAAACAAAGCCCATGGCTGAATAAGATTACGTTTCATCATATAAGTTAATGTGACTCTTTCAGTATCAGCATCGAATGCCTGATGCCCTAAATTATAATTAATACAACCTGCAATTAATAATCTACAAGTGCCACTACAGCTAGTCGTATATTTACACAGCCACCATTCCAAGATACACATAAAAGCTACAATTTGTAAATCCATCAGTTCTTCGCTAGAGCTGCAAAGTCCATTTGGTCATCAGAGCTCGACGAAAACTTCTCTCTCTGGACTCATTTTCTCCATCGGCCAAGCTCAAGTCATTGCATAATTATTTACAACTATTTCTCAAGTTTAATTTCATAGAATGGATGCATATTTCTATTAAACACATCCAATTTTACAGTTGTAAACCTGTACAGAATTTGGAATGTGATTTTATTTACAACTGACCTTTAGCTGATGCCTTGTGCTTTGGTAATGGTGCTGTGCTTTGGTAAGGGGCCATCCATTTAATATGTACGCATGAGGGGTAACCCAAATGCATCTACTTGCGTATGCCTGTGTATGGGTCTACTGGGGAACCTCGATAATACTTTATCTATATTGGCCTTCCTTCAAACGAGTCACAGTTCTGCTATCAGAAAATTACTATATAGGGAGAAAGAATTACGGCTGTGGGAGAGATATCTTGCATGCCCGCACCTTACCTGGCCGGATTACATATCGTTCAGTCTGACCTAAACTGCGGACTGCCACTGGTCCAAGATTTGAACTGCCAGGATGCTTTAAACACTAGTCTATACATTGGCCTATTATAATTATTAGTAGAGCAGATGCTCACTGGAGGCACTTATTATACAGACTAGTTCTTTGTTATATCAAGTTGTTAAATATTCACATGGATAGTCAGCATATAGACCTTTCTATAGGATTTGGGATGAGGGGGGGTTGTGCATCAAGCGTACCTATGCAGGTGGGGTTGTGCAAAAAGTACACATGCATACAGGGAAGGGGATGGGTCAATTTTTCCCTCGATTTTTGCAGAAGTACTAAATGGATGGCCCCTAAACGTGGTGCTGTGCTTTGAAAATGGTGCCATTAGAAGTTTCCGGATTCGACTGGACAGAAGACATACAAGTTCATTCAAAATTTATCAGTCTTTATGAATTGAATCAAATCATAAAGCCCTATTTGAAATTCAGTCTTCGTAATCATAAACTCCCAATTTCTAAATTGATATTTGAAGCTTTGCATAACAGTTAGTGATGGTGTAACTGGGCGTCTCCTACCTTGGGACTTGTCAACGACCGGTGCATTGTGGAAGTTGTCGTCTGGTGTTCCATTCATGTCTTTGTCGGATCCGGAATTGATGGATTCCCTCCCAACAGCCTTGTAATGCAGCTCAATGCCATCCATGGCACGAACCAACGTATCCGTTTCCATTGATTAAACGATCAGTTACCTGTAAAGGTGCAAACAGGGATCTTCACATATCAAATGTCCACTCCAATGAGGTTCATGGATGACTGAGGGCTAGGTCCAAAGTAGGTCCCTGAGAACGTTCTTTATGGATGAACCCCAAAGAACAGAGAGACAAACACTTGTCCGTAGTCTCTTACAATACAGTGTGATTTCAAAGGCTATTAGTTTAGACCTAACAGATACACAGTCTTGCACTGGTCAGACAACAGGTCACAAATGTTACACCAGCTGGACAAAAAGCGCATGTGTTGAGAAAACATTTAGAGGGAATGTTGTCACCAGTGCAGGGTGACAAGAACTAGAATGTTCAAATGTAGGCTAAATGTACAATTGTTTGGATTTGCTCACTGATTATATTGGCTTACTGACCATGTAATATACCACTGGCTTACTGGCTGACTAAGTAATGTGCTGATGGGTTTACCTACTGACCATATAATGCATCACTGGCTTACTAACTGACCATATAATGTGTTACTGGGTTTATTGAAAATGTATTGTGCTATTGGGTTTAACGACTGACCATATAATGTGTTACTGGGTTTATTGAAAATGTATTGTGCTATTGGGTTTAACGACTGACCATATAATGTGTTACTGGGTTTATTGAAAATGTATTGTGCTATTGGGTTTAATGACTGACCATATAATGTTACTGGGTTTATTGAAAATGTATTGTGCTATTGGGTTTAACGACTGACCATATAATGCACCAAAGACTAACCAAATGACCATGCAATGTGCTTGCTCACTACTAGTGACACACTAATAAAGTGACACATTAATAAAGTTCATGTTTTAGTATTATTGTTTTATTATTATTACTATTATTATTAGTAATACTATTATTATTAAATACTAGAAATGTGGTGTTGTATTATTCCAAATAATTCTATTTTGATTCTGAACTGTAACTAAACACTAAACTTCATTTTTATGTCAAACAAGTAACAAATTAAGACTGGGTAGTTCTTTGAATTTCTTGCTTGTCCATTTAGACAGGAGACTTGAATGAGCTCTCAGTTTGATGAAAATGGATGATTGCCATTTAAAGGGTGAACAACTGAATAAGGGAATGCCTGTTGAGGCTATAACATCCGTGGTGAAAGTATTAACACTAGCACAACGTAAGGTGTTATGTGAAGTGGATAGTCTCCACAGGAACTCTGAAAGCAGTTTGCCCATACAAGCAGCAGCCTCACCTTGATACTTTTTCATTACAAAAATTGGTCGGAGTAGGGCGGACGAATTGATATACGTAATTCTAACAAACAACGAGTGGGTGCAACATGACTTGAAATGAAACAGACAACCCCCGGTGCAGGGCAAAGAAGAGCTACAAAAATGATTTGGGGCTAAAAGGATTTAAGTTACGAAGAACGGTTGAAAAGGTGTGGACTAACAACATTGTTGATGCCTTCCATTCCAAAATCAAACTGGAAACCCATACAGCTCGAACTTTAACGTTACGTTGATAGACTAAGCCGACAAATATCCAGCACAACCACACTAACAGCAAGGCCCAGGAGACAGACTGCAAAGGTCATTAACTGTCACGTTCCCTCCACACACCACCTAATCAATTCGTATGGTGTATATCGCTCTGGGCCTCTGACACGCGTAGCTCGATCATCACCCTCCACCCCAACCATTCGTCCCCCTACAGGGTCCCACTCCGACCAATTGTTATTGTCCATAAAAAATTGCCTATTAAAAATATTAAACCGATTTATCACAGGACTTTATGATCAAAACATTGTGAGCGCTTACAACATAAACTGAGAGGGGCTCGAGAACGAGCATTTCAGCAGAATTACTTGAGTAAATAATTAATTAAGAAGAGGAAATCTTCCATTTGCAAGAATTAAAGAAAACTAGGACATAATACGACGACTGTCATGTTGCACGAAACACGTCCGAATAGCTAAGAAACGACGATTCTGATTGGCCAGAGGACCAATGATATGCGATTAACGGCTAATCTCTCATGAAACGATTATTCTGATTGGACAACGGACCCTGATATATTATGCGAACAAGTGTTTATATTCATGATCTGTATCTGAGGCCTATTTAAAGTAAGTAAGTAAGTATATCGTCTATTAAAACCATGTGCTAACGGCATTTTGGTGTACAATCTTAGTTTACAAGCCAAGACCAAGTGTTTGGGAGTTTGGTGACTGCGCGGGCGAGAGCGTTCCGTGCTGTTTGCAGTCGTTTTATTTGAGGAGTGTCGATGTTGTAGAAAAGGGAATTACAGTAGTCGAGTTTGGAATGAACAATTGAGGTGACTATTGCGCACGCGGTTTTGTAATCAAATATTGGGCGCAGTTGACCCTGAGACGATAATAACGAAGTTGACCAAGGTCACGAATGAGTTGGGTAATGTAGTCGACAAAGGTAAGCCAGTGGTAACGGGTATACAAGTGTGTGATACCTCTCCCACAGCCCTACTTCTTTCTTCCTATTGTAATTGCCTGAATAGCTGAACTGTGACTCATTTGAAGGAAGGACAATAATTTTAGACAAAGTATTATCTAGGTTTATCACCCCTCCCACGCCAACCTCTGTCCTATGCGTACGTACATTACCAGCAGACTTCCCCATACGCAAGCAGAGGCATTTGGGTTACCCCTTCCCTCCACCATGCATACGTACTAAATGGATGGCACCCTAGGCTTTTATCGAAGATGATTTCAAAATTGTGGACAGGAGAATAGTACGGAACTGGAGGATTGAGTCAATCTGTTGGAGAAAGGTCGGAAGGATAGGTTAGTTTGCTTAATTGCTCGCGGAGGCCAATAATGAGGAACTCTGTTTTTGAAGGGTTTATATGCATAGCAGGTTGGCGGTCATCCACACGCTTATATCTCGGTGATGGTGTTACTTAGGTAACTAGTGCACCATCAACTAATACTTTGCACACTATCTCATCTCAGCTAATTTAATAATAATGCCATATAATGCCCAAGATATTAGTCGATGGTCAATTTGAGCAAAATTGCAATAAAAAAATCATGAGTATTGAAGCCATGCAAGAGAAAACATAAAATTAGATTAATTAATATGAAAAGAAAATAATTTAGTCATTATTTTTTTCTTATTTCAAAATAGGAACAAACTGTTGATTAAATGCATTTCCTTTACTGAGAAGTATTACACAGTAACTCAACAAATAGAATACAAGATTTCAGATAACAAGTCAAATATTTGGCAACAGCCATTTATAACGCTGTGCAAATAATGCGAATGTTTTCGGTTTCAGCACCTCTGAGTAGGTGATCTTGGTGAGGCGCTATATGAATCCTCTGAATGAATTAATGAAACTCCTATGCAGCTTAGAAGGAACGTGGCTATGAAGTCAGGAACATTTTTTAAGCCAGGACAACAAACAATGCATTCAGCATTATCAGTAACTTGATAATCCTACATTTTGCAACAACTCAGGTACACCATACATAGTTACATACACAGTGGTCCCTTGTGCGCTGAAAATCTGAACTCTTCTAGCAGAGATGGCCCACACAACTCAGGGTCATTACAGTAATTCAACAATTACAATAAAAGATTTCAGACACCACCTTAAGTCACACCTTTGTGGATAAAGATAAAAGTAAAATGCTTGCTTGTTACAAACTTTAAACAGCAACGCCTCTATGGTCCAGAGGGTATGGCAGCATTTGATAGTCATCTTCAGTGTCATGGTCCTCAAAGGTATTACTTAAACTAACAGATAATAACAGGTGCACCATAAATAGACTACATATTCTTATGTACCTGACTTGAGCTAGCTGAGTTGACTAACAATGTGCCCAACAGCACACGGGGAGCCTTGGGGTTCAGTGTTTAATCTAGTCCCCTTGCTGTCAGGGGGGAATTTAGGGTTCTTATAAAAGTTGTACCGGGGGTAACCAGTGTTACCCAGAACGAGTTCAAAAATTTTTAACACTCATCCGTTTTCCAAGGCAATATTCTACAAAATTACATGTGTTTTTTTTCTTCTTGCAAAAATTTCATCTCTTTAATTTTTCTGAAAACTCGATCCTGAACTTTTACCCCCCAGAGACGTCTAGATTAAACACTGCTTGGGGTTGTACTCGTGTACAACCATTTGGACACACCGTGTTTTTCACATCACATGCTTCTCAACCTTCCCATCCCTCTTTAACAGTCTTCTACTCATTTGAAAACTGACTGCCAGAATCAGACAAAGAAATATTTATGATTGCTTAAAAATGCACCACCTTAGATCCATCAGCCACAAGTCGCAGCACTTTGAGACTTTCTTCAGCATTAACTTACCTATTGACTTATTCCTAAAGTGACTACATAGTGGTTCAGATAGATACAACCAGTTGGCAAATGGTAGAAGGGAGGGAAGTCAATGAGCGCATCAGAAACATTTCAGAAACTCTTTTAAGTCGGGCACAACATTGCCAACAACGTCGTTGCCCTGGTTGCCGTTGACGTGGACGATGTTGACGTGCGTGTTGTCCTCTGAGATAAAGTGATATGTCTGCGTTGAATTGGGGTCGACATCGTATTGCATCGAAACGTCCAGCATCGCTTCCTTCACTGTGGGGTCGTTGAGGTCGTGTGGGGTCACAAGGGTGGTCACCACGCCCTCGTGCTGCGCGTTCTCAAAGTGTGCGACATGGGCAGGAAGGTCGCACTGCGGTCCGAACATTATTCCCCAAGATTCAGGCAGTGCATTGAGGCTCACATCACTTGAAAGAACCACACTCTGACCGTATGAGGCCGGAATCAGAATGGACTGGGCAAAGGCCTTGGAGTCTGTGCTGAGGCCATTGTCCTCTGCCGGCCGAATAGATGAATAATCGTGCTCTTTGGTGTGTGCTAACTTCACAGGGCGACCACGTTTTCTCGGCACCGGTTCGCTAGGGTCGAGCCGCGAATCGCGCTTAGTCCGGTTAATGTGTTTTGCTTCGGGGAAATTCCTCAGCCGAGGGGGACCAGCCCCATTTTTCTCATCGTCTGTTAGACAATCGGCAGAAATCCTCGCTGCTACAATGTCTGAACTGTCAATCAGTGACTGAGAAATAGCGAGGAGTTTTTCAACAACCGGAACAAATATCTTTGGCTTTTGTCGGAGCTTTCGACAGATGCTGTCCGTCAGCCTCCGCAGTGCAGCCTCCGCCTCACATGCCTGGGTCTCCGTGACGATCGCATCTTCCTGCGCCTCCGAAGCGACGCCATTCTTCGTCTTGTAGAGCTTGTAATAGAGTCGATAACACCAGTGTATGTCGGGACAGAGAAACCGGTCGACGACGACCTCGTTGTACCGGTCGCCATAGCAATCCTTCAACGCCATCTGGTGCTTGGCAAGCGCCTGTGGCGGCGTCAGACCGCTCTTGAAGAGTTCGATGAATTGGAGGCGTACGTCATCAGAGACTGGCCGATGACGCAGCGCCTCGGCGATCATGACTCTGTGGTTATGCGTCTGTTTCAGGGAAACCAATGTCGCATGCGTTTTTGCATGAGGATCTTCACTCTTTGTTCTACAACAGAGGCATCAGCTTAACTCGTAAACAACGAGTGTATACTAAAAGTGACTGGAAAACCAATGCAGCTCGGTGTTAAAAGATTAAGTCAAAATCAGTGGCAGATTTATGAAAAACGCGGCCATGGCCTGGGTTGATACATTCCGGAGCGTAGCTTAACTTAAAAATTAACATTAAATTTAATGTTAAAACTGAGAGCAAGGCAACAATATATAAATTTATAATTAAAATTATATAAGTTAAAGTTAGAATGTTGGAACATAAATATTAAGGACCCACTATGCTATCGTGCACACACCACACATAGCAGAACTTCCCAGAAACTTTGTCATAAGCAAAGAAACAAGACAAAATTGACAAATTAAAACACCACTGCATAAATATCTCTAAATCTTTTCTCATACAGATTCTTCACTTTCATGGTGTTTTGAAACGAATACTATAAATAAGTACTCTCAAGAAAATAAATTTAAACAGCAATAACAATAAGATTTTTAAGGGATAAACAACTGCCCACTTTTTGGCGAATTTCTTGACAGTGATGGTCAGTTTGGCTGGACAATTAGTATTCTTCTTGTGTGAATTCTGGATGTTACGGTCTTTGTGACTTGTTGACCGTGTATTGTGCTGGCAGTGGTAGTCTTTCTACAATAGCAAATAACACAATTACTGAACGTGACATTGTAATATTCATTCTCATTATCAGATAATATATTCATTCCAACTTACCAAAAAAGACGTGCAGTGTGCCAGTGTTCGGACTTCTTGCACGCTGGTCCTTCCACGGTCCAGCATAGAAGTTTTGTTGTGGTCAGCCCATCCTCCTGGAACAAGCTACCTAACAACCTGTGACATGAGATTCTCAGCCTCAAACATTTCAAGACCATTCTGTTTCATTGTGTTAGGTCAGGAGCGCCTCTGATGAGCCTCTCCTATAAGTGGTGCTATATAAATTTGCAATTACCATTACCATTATGAACATCATGAAAGCTAAGAATGCAAAGTGTCCATTAAAGCCATTACAACCATTACCATCATCAGCACCACCACCATTAATATTACATTTCGCATCTTGAAGTGCCATTATCCGTGTTGAGCCATTGTGAGTGAAGGACGTGCTCAAGGTCCCTAAACAGTGACTGTCTCAGGGGAGGCTCAAACCCATACTCTGCATTTAAGGTGAGCGCTCCAACCGGGAAAAAACACGTCAACAGCCATACATACATGTCATATTTTCAAACTTATGGTAGAATGACATTGAGTTACCTTGAAGACAACCTTCGTCTGTGGGTCAGGATATGTTTTGTCCACTCGCCACGTTGTCTTTGATGATGACTGGAATTCGTACAGCCACTGTTCCGCTTCTTCAGCCGTTCCCATGGCAACACGGAAGACGGAGGAAAAGCGATCTTCGCCATCAAACGTTTCGAAAGGAAGCAGGTTGCAAATAATGTAGTCGTACCCAGAAGGCAGGATTGACTGCATTAACAAATACAATGCCAAGAGTTGCAATGAAGTACAGTATCACATAATAAATGAGTGGCACAATAATAGCTTTCAACAAGTTGCTGGTAGTTCATTTAGAGAAAGTGAATACCACTGGTGTCATCTCACGAATTACACCAGAAGAAAAGAGGTAGTTAATTTAGAAGCATAATGTTATTGTTGAAGCATGTGTACATATATGTAAAATATCTTATATGAACTTGTCCTACACTTTTAAACCTTAAATATCTACCTAGCCATTGTTATAAGTAGCCAATGAACAAACCTTTAGCTGTGAACATCCTTCAACTGATCCAAGGCACTCGTGAAATTTGGGCAACTTGGTCAATTTTGTGTCCATCATAGTTGACAGACTGCCATATTCGTCTCCTCCAAAAGAGGCAGTACAACCATTTGTTAGCTGAACATCATCTTCAACTTTACCTACAAATTACAGATTACCCTTTTTTTAAATCAGATTCTAATAAAAACTGTACAAAAGCGACTATGCTAAAAAAAGAAACAGCTATAGTTCTGAACCCCAAAACTTCATCTCCAGCATAAATTCATAACTGTTAAACCTAACTATCTAAACCACTACTTAAAAGTTAAGCAGCAGCTTATTCGTGAGTATTGTGCCAACGTTGAGGACCTGCTCAGAGAAACTGAATAACGTACAATTTCTGGTTGCAAGGAGACCAGAATACAGAGGAGTTTTTATTGTGCGTGATTTTTAAGTCGAGAGAAATTGGAAGGCAGTGGATTGGAAAAATCGGGGTTGAGTGTTTGGAAAAGATTGGACTTGACGTCCTAATGGAAAACCTGGAGTGATAAAGAGGCTTGAGTTATTATTATTATTATTTTATTATTAATATTATTGTTTAAAGGCACTGGCTACGGAACCGTCCGGACGGTGCCGTAATTTCTTTTCTACGGAACCGTCCGCAAATAATCTATGGGCGATTGCACATATCTATGGCGTGAAAGCTGAACCATCAATAGCGCAGTAGTTAAGAGATTAACGAAACTAACCCTAACCCTGACCCTAACCGACCCCTCACGACGCCTAATTTGACACTAAACGACCAGACGAATACTAACGGTACCGGCCCGCTATTCCGGGGGGCCGCTATTACTGGGGTCCACTATTCCGGGGTCCGCTATTCCGGAAGTCCACTATTCCGGGTCCGCTATTCCGGGGGTCCGCTATTCCGGACTAATGAAGACAAATATACAGTATATGTATATATGTACAATTGTACATTATATGTATATATATGCATGTATATATATGTTAGTATATGTTTATATGTTTATATATACAACTGTTTTTGTATCTATAATACATGTTATATATTTGGATATTAGTGTATATATATAGATATATGTGTGCATATGTATATATACATATATATACATGTATATATGTACATATATATTTATATATGTAATATATATACATATGTATGTAGCCTATCTATATGTATATATGTATGTATATATGTATGTATATGTATATGTACATGTATATATATATATATGTAAATATATATATAAATGTACTTATGTAAATATATGTGTGTGTGTATATATATGTAGATATACATATATATGTATATGTATATGTGTATATATGTATGTATAGGTATGTGTAAGTAAATAATTATTTATGCATGAATATGTGTTTAAATACCTACATACCTGTATATATACATGAATATACATATACTTACATGTCAGTATATATATATTTATGTATGTACAATTGTACATATGTATAACTACAAACATACAAGTATATACATAATACATTATATATATATATATGTGCTTACACATAACTATACATATATAGACACAAATACGTCTATATGTACACAAACATGTATACATGCACACACATATGTATTTACATAAGTACATATATATACGTATATACATATACATGTACATATACACATACATCTATATACATTCATTCATTCATTCATTCATTCATTCATAAATTTATATAGCGCCCCTTCAAGAGGGCTACTCAGAGGCGCCCTCGACTCCAGCACGGCCAAAAAGATACATACATATATATATAAATATAGATACTTACATATATGTATATACATATATATACATATTCACACGGGAACAGGTCGATAGTCCGAAGGTTCGATAGTCCGAAGGTTCGATAATCCGAAGGTTCGATAATCCGAAGGTTCGATAGTCCGAAAGTGTCATGCTAAAAACATATATGTATATGTACATATATATATAATTATGTATATGTACATTATATGTATATATAAGCATGTTTGTACACATATGTACTTATATCTATATACATGTACATATGTCATATATATATGAATATAACTATATATATATATATATATATATAATTGTGCGCAGATGTGAAATATATATATATATGTATGTATATACATAAATGTATGTATCTATATGTATATATTTATGTGTATACTATACATGTATATAGATGTATGTGTTTATGTACATGTATATATATGTATTTACGTATATATGTACTTATGTATGTATATATATATGTATATTTATATGTATATGTACATATATATGTATATATGTATGTAGGCCTATAGGTATGTGTAAGTATACATATATGTATGTATATACATAAATTATGTTTGTGCATGTATATATATATACATTATGTATGTATATGCATGTATATGTATCTAGCTATAAATATGTATATATTTATGTATTTAAATATGCATAAATACATAAATACATGTATACATACATGAATACATATATATATATACATATATACACACACAAACATATATATGTATATATACATATATATACATAAACATACCTATACATACATATACACATATACATATACATATATGTACATATAAATATATATACATATATATATATATAAGTACATATATACGTAAATACATATATATACATATACATGTACAGTGTACATATACACATACATCTATATACATGTATAGTATACACATACATATATACATAATTATAGATACATACATATATGTATATACATACATTACATATACATATATATATATTCACATCTACACACATAATCATATATATCACATATATATATGTACCTATATTCATATATATAGGCTAACATATGTACATGTATATATATACATATATATACAAACATATACGTATATATGCATGCATATATATACATATAATGTACATATACATAAATATGTACATATACATATATGTTTTCCCATGAAACTTTCGGACTATCGAACCTTCGGATTATCGAACCTTCGGACTATCGAACCTTCGACTATCGAACCTTCGGACTATCGATACGTAACCATTCACACAGATATATATATATTTCATATATATCCAGATGTATATACATATATAACATTTGTGCATGTATATAGATCTATATACATATATATACAAACATATGTATACATATTCAAACATGTATATATATATATATATATATATATCGATACATATACATGCATATATATACATATAATGTACAATTGTACATATATACATATACTGTATATTTGTCTTCATTAGTCCGGAATAGCGGACCCCGGAATAGCGGACCCCGGAATAGCGGACCCCCGGAATAGTGGACCCCGGAATTGCGGACCCCGGAATAGTGGACCCCCGTAATAGCGGCCCCCCGGAATAGCGGCCCCGAACCATACTAACCTGGCCCTAACCGACCCTCAAGTTGTCCGCCATATAAAAATTCGACGGGAAGACAAAAAGTTCACGTGACAGGCTTTTGCCAATATTTATTTCAACCGGATGTACACGCCATAGATATGTGCAATCGCCCATAGATTATTTGCGGACGGTTCCGTAGAAAAAAAATAACGGCACCGTCCGGACGGTTCCGTAGCCAGTGCGTTGTTTAAATTTTCCCTAAACTGAGTTGCTACGGACAATTCTGAATGTCTTCACCGACTGGCCACATGACGTCGGCAAGGTTTGCAGTTTGGTGACAAAAGTCTACCCTGTATTTGAGAATTCGGCTCTGCAGAATTTATTTACTTGAAGTAGTGTAACAGTATCGGGGCGCGGTGGTATAGAGGTATGTTCGGTGCCTTGCAGCTGGAGGGTTGCGGGTTCGAATCCACCTCAAAGCCACCGCGTAGGGACCCTGGGCAAGTCCGTCACTCGCAATTGCTCATGCGCTTCGGCGTGAAACTCCGATTCAGCGTCCGCGCAGTAGTCGGGAGCGCCTCTGAATTGGCAATCTGGTAGGGACGCTAGAAGTGTTCAAATTACAATACAATATGCAAGGAAATAATTGTAAACGGTGCCGCACGTTTCGGAAGTGGCCTCACTACCTCTAACCACCGCTTCCCAGTAGGGACGACGACAGACTGTACCAAAGCATTACCTACAATCTCCGTTAGATTTTCACATTCAGTCAACAAGGTAATGTCTGTATGAGCAACAGCAAAATGTTCGTCGCTTTCTTCTCCATTTTCGTTGTTTATTTGGTCCTTAAGATGGTCGGCCATTTTACGTTGATATGGACACAAAATTCAGCCAACGCAAAATACATAGCCGGAAAATAGTCCAACATCTGTCACTCAAGATTTCTGCAGCTCCCAAAAAAGTAATATCACGGGATTGAACTTATTCACAGGCGCTTAGTCAAAACGAAATTGTTAGACAAGTAAGGTGATAATCGCGTCCAAGTCAAGATCCAAAGGGTCAGACGGCTAAGGTCGATGGTATTTAGAATTGAAACGGCTGACGTCCTCGATTGCGTTTCGAGGATTTTGGAGGCGCTTAAGTAATTTAATTTAATTTACCTTACTTGTCAGTTAGACATCTGTTTTCTAGTTGACTTAATTTTCTTCTAATTATCTTTTCTTTATACATAAATTATTTCTGACTTTGTAACTTATGTAAAGCGCTGAGCGTTTGCTTGCGTTTAATAAAGAACATTCTTACTTACTTACTTACTTTAATTGCTGGCTTCAATCCTGGATGTTATCCATTCGGTTTTGGATAAACCCTGCAAAGCAGTTCACCTGGTTCGGAAATCGACGCAGGCTGTCAGATATTAATAATTAAGACTGCGGCTCTGACATCATTCCCGAACTAGGCTCAGCAGCAGTGGTGTAGTGGGGCGGGAACGCGGGGAACGCCGTTCCCGCACTTTTTTCCAGGGAGGGAACGCGATCCCTCACTATTTTGCAGCATTTCTGTACAGGTATGGAAACTGTTTGAATACTTGAATACAATATGTTACAAATAACAAATTCCTATGTATAAATTTACATAATTACATTTATTAATTTTTTTGTTATTTTTTTACATTCAACAGTTTCAAAAATAGCAGCGCTCACACTATGCAAAATTCTTGCAAGATTGCACTTTTTGCTACAGTTGCTACTTCAATTTCCAGGCGTTCCCCCACTTCATTTTTTAGGACTACACCACTGCTCAGCAGCGATCTGGGCTTCGTTCTTCTGGACGAAGACCTGACGAGTGACGATGGCCGACCACATCAATTCACTCTGTACGACCTGGTTTAATGAACTGCGTCAGATCAGTCATAGGGCGCAATCTGTCGCAAGAAGCCCAGGAAGCTGCCGTCTCTTTGGTCCAAACTTTCATCATGACGCTTCTGGACTACTGCAGTTCGATCTGATCTGTCCTAGCTGGTAGGCCTTCCACTTTTTCATATTTGTCAGCTTCAGTCGGATCCATTCTTAATTACGTTACCCGGATGGATTGTGGCCAACTTAACCGAATTTTCATACACATTTAGCCTACATGTCAGTGTACATGTACGACACCATGCGCCTAATCGTTGGACAACGATGTCAGCTTGGATTGGAGAGATGAACAGGGTGTAACAAGAGAGGACACATAGGAATTAGATGAATTTGTGTGAACTCGGTACATTAGGAAACATATTTTGCATTTTATGCCTGCTTGTATGGGTAGCCCTGCAGTGCAGTTCACGAAGGATGGGGGGGGGAGTTACGTGAGTCACGTGACCACGAGGAGTAAAATTTGTCATAAGCTTTGCAGCATAATGGAGTACAGTGTTAAGAGGTTGAAGGGTGGATGCAGGGACGCCATAGAGGACAGTTACAATAGTCAATTCTAGAGATGGCCAAAGCCTGTACTAGTGTGTGGACAGTTTTCGATTAGACTTTTCTTGACTTGCCGTATGCGTCTGAGATTGAAGAAATAGGATTTAGTTATTGATGGTATTTGATTTTTCATTGAGTGTTATCAAGGAGAACACCAACATCGACCGCTGTAATGGAGCAGTCTGGACCAAGGTTGAGGACAGTGTGGAGTATGTCAGTGGTGGGTGTCAACTGGCGGTTGATCCAGATGAGGCCTTCAGATCTTGACTAAAAACTCATCTTCCCTGGGTTGTTTCTGTGTCTCTTTGTGTTCCCTTCTTGGCTTTCAACTCAGTGGCGTACCGAGGGGGGGCACCCTTGAATTTGACCCGGGCGGCACTTGAGTAGGGGCGGCAAAATAGGGTTGCATAACATATCCCAAGGAGTGAATGATATAAAAAGTCGTTGAAAAGTATAAGAGAAAGTAATAAAAGTAGTTTAAAGAAGGTAGGAAAGGAAGAAGAAATAATTCACTAAATAGCATACAGTGGTAATAATCACCTATTCAGTGCACGGGCGTAACAATTTACAAGACTAAAAATTAGGGTGGTTAAAAATTTTTTTGGAAGTAATGAAGAAAATTTTTATGGAAATTTCCAAAGTGAAGTGCGCGGAGCGGCATTTTGGGCCGTCGCCCCGGGCGGCATTTGACCTCCGTGCGCCACTGTTTCAACTAGACTCACCCTGGAATTTGACTTAAGCGACAATTTTGCTTAGTAGCGGCCATTGATTGATGCATAGACATATCCCAAGCTACTGTGGTCAGATGGCCTGAATATAAAAAGTCGTTGAAATTTCTTGCATGAGAATGTAAAATAGCCGTTTAAGCGTTCTGGAACTTCAAACACAAGAAATTGTTCATAAGTCATTCTGTACCAACATACATCACCTATTCAGTGCTTTTCATAACAATTTACAAGACTGTAAAAATTTAAAAATGTTACAAAAACCTTCTGTTAGGTGGGAAATTGTAATTTAGCACATTACATGTATATAAAGCTATCATGTCTCATGCAGAAATCATCAACTGACAAAATCAAGCAACACCCAGAAAGTCAGTCTGCTGAAACAGAGGCAGCCTATGGTGGATAAGCCAACTGAAAAGTTGAGTCTTAAGCAAAGACTGAAAATGACGTAAGTAACAGCGGCAGAGTGAGAGCTGGTACTCCATCTTGAACAATTCTGGGTATTTTCAAACAAGTCAGTTTAACATCCCATGTACAAATTTAAGACATTAAAAATTTTATAATTATTAACCTGTAAATTAACTGACAAATTCATGCAGCAAGGTAGTCTTGCTGTAGTTATTCAGATCAGACATCTGTATAATGTTAACCATCTGAAATATAACACTTAACATCATGAGACTAGCACAGACATTATCTTCCTTTATTTTTCTCCTGTTACGCGCCTTCGTGCAAGATTCCAATTTTGTTTAGGCGCGTTATAAATGACAGTTTAATAATAATAATAATAATATAGACTGTACATACATTCACATGTGTAGCCAGTTTTCTGCATTAAATATCAACCAACTTTTCTTGCTTAATTTTGGGAGCGTGCAGCCTGGGGGTTTGCATGCGGGACCGTCAATGAAAGGTCAAGAGTTTAATTCATCACTGGGGCAGAAATTTAGAGATTTTGGCTCCTCTTGCAACGACGAGGTTGGTGCCTTATAAAAAAGGTGACACTCCAGAGCTGGAATACGTAGCTGTGTTCCAGGCTGAGTAATATCTTTATTTACATGACGATTTTTCATTACCGTACAATCACGTGTTGCAAAGAGGATTTGGCACAGATCATAAAGCAGCATAGATGATACGTCGTGAGAAAACTTAAGAGCGGACGTTAGCTTAGGACAACGTGCAACCGCTGTTTGTGTTCGGATCTTTAGCCGGCTTTGGAATTTCCTTCTCCTTTACTGGGGTCACTTCCGGTTCAGCCTTCTCTCCAGCAGCAGTCGGTTTCTGCAAAGAAAGAAAGAACAGTCAAATAAGGCAGACTCAACTTAATCTAAACAAAGCTAATCAAATCCTATCAAATCTTTAATCAGTTTGCAAAGGTAGCTAAAAGCAAAGAACGTTCAAATTAAACTAATCTAACAAATCTAATCTAAGTTAAAATCAGACAAAAACATTCTAATCTAATCTAATCTTGTGCTTCAGACTCAGATTGACTGGCCTTAAGTGCAGCAGATCACTGAATATACATATTAATATTATATCTACATATAACAATGGGCTTTCTCGTACATTCGAATTGCCTCTTGTGAGAATCATCCGTAATCAGGTCAATATCAAAGTCTCGTTTAGAGCAGTTGGTTAGCCATGCAACCAGAGTTTTCCAAAAAGGCAATACATTCAGTACCAGTAAGTGTTCTCTTACATTAGATTACATAAACAAATTTTATTTTATATTTTCTAAATATAATAAAATTAATATG
This sequence comes from Aporrectodea caliginosa, assembly GCA_020284085.1. NCBI lineage: Eukaryota > Metazoa > Annelida > Clitellata > Crassiclitellata > Lumbricidae > Aporrectodea > Aporrectodea caliginosa. The sequence continues at coordinate 77,406 of JACEVL010000521.1, forward strand.
GAGCATGTATATGAGTAAAGAATTGTTCCCTCACATCCGGTTTTGCAGGTAACTTCTTTACATCGAATGCTTTGTATGTGTCGACCGTCCACAGAGAATTACTAGGTGGCATCTGGAATTCTTCAGGAGTAGCAACACCATATGCTGCTTTCTCTCCGAGGTCAGGCGTCTCCGGTGGAACCTTCTGGTGGTAACTGGAATATGAATTCATTTTCTCGTAATAAGATTTTAATGGGAAGATAATAATTTAGATCATTACCAAACTTCGGTCAATCTCAATAGGAGATAATTAATTGCCAATAGGTCGCGGCTACGATCATCAAAGTCTACAGATGTTTTTGTGCCAGCCACTAAAACTAAAGCGAGTGATCGAGCCTTTCGGGTCGCTGGTCCACGTGCCTGGAACAGTCTTCCTGCACCCATTCAGGAAACCAAAAGTTTACCTCTTTAAAAAAACAGTCAAAAATGCACTTATTACGTAACTACGAGCATTAACATTTGTGCTGACAGTAGACAGTTTTGTGAAGCGTCCTAGAAGTAGCTTCCTACCAACAACGCTATATAAATCGTCTTAATTACAATTACAATTAACTTTCTTTTCTCTGGATTGATTTCGCATAGCTTTGGACAGTAGCCATCAGAAATCCATTCCAAAATCACAGTCCTTGAAACAGAGCCCCATGAGCTTTACAAGACTATAACAATGGAAAAATGACTACAGATTAGTTACAGATTACAGATTAGTTTAGATTACGAGTAGATCAGATTATTGCAGTGAAACTTTGAAAAGCATTGTGAAACTGACATGAACCCATTCTCGTGAACGCATTTATCGAGTGTTCTCTGGACGATAGGTCCGAGACGTCGGAAGAACAGATGATCCTGAGGCTTGGCCGTCTTTCCTGTGCCCTTCGCTGACGAGTATTCCTTCACCACTTGCGTCGCTTTTTCGTAATCTGTACAACAAAACAAAACTGCCATCAAACGTTTTTCTACAGCATTATTCTGTGATAAATGAAACACAGCCTCGATAATATATCCAGAAGCCTCTAACAGAACCTACAACATCTTTCCTGTTGTTATCAAAGCCAATGCCAATTTGACCTAATCTGATAAATTTAGTAATAGCATGGCTGTAATTAGGCACAAGACATCAGTTATAATAATTACCAATACTAATTTTAATTTTTAACCAATTTTGTGGTATCTTACCTCAGTTCACCAGGGATATACATGTAATATTATAATAATGCTTACATGCATAAAATAACAATAACTATTGTTATTGTATGTACACAAGCATAGAGCCACTTAACATAATGCATTACAGGTACCTAAAAAATAATAATAACAACAATAATAACATAATCATAATAATAACAACATAAAACCTGCACTTTTGTTTGAAGTAAGTTAATTTAAAGAACGCAACAACCGACCATATTTTACGATAATGACGCTACAGATTCTTCCAGAACAGTAATTCATTGCATTGTAAGAAGAGACAGGAATGAAAATTTCCGCACGTGATTGGCTTTCTTGTAAGCACTTGATAGCTTCTCCGCACTTGTCCTGCGCCAGGAGAGTCTCCCCATGGTAGCTGTACGCCTAGAACAACAGAAACATTCTTTAGGATTATGCACGGATGCTCTACGGAGCACCAGAAAATGCAGAACTTAAAGCTCAAACTGACCTGTTTGCTTTAATTACATTATCACAGACCTTAAGAATTTGTGCATTACATTGACTGCAATGTGTTTTACGTTAATCACATCACATCATTTACACATTACCTTAAATTATTGCATATTACATTACTTGCATATTACAAACGTAATATGATTTAAGGAATTCAGAGGCATTACATGTACTGCATTAATCACATTGCATTATTTGTGTAACACATTAGCTGCATATTTTGTCACATTACTGGTATGTTGTTTGCATATTTCAGGACCAATTCTTCTCCTCAATTGGTGGTCACTGTTAACACTTTTAACGACGAGCGTGTACTAAAATGTATGGGAAACCATAAGCAGCTCGTCGTTAAAGGGTTAAGCAAAATCGGTGTGCATACCAACTTTCAGGTTAGTTTGGTCAATGGCCAATATAATAAGACACAGAAAAATCCCTTAGAACTTGACAAGACCAAAAATTTGGGTCTTTGTTGGCTACATAGACTCAAGTGAACAATTCAACGAAAGGACCTGTTTGCCAAACTTATTTTCTCGTTAGGTGCCTTTCTCCTGAACACCTCGCATAATGGCTCCATGTAAGTTGTCTGATTAACAAAAATAACAATTGATAATTAATGCTTCCTTCTTAAACAAATCCTCGTAGTACTCCTTTAAAAAGACACGTTGACTCACATATGCATAGTAGATTTCCGCTTTGAACTGCAAGTACTTCTGCCACTTGAGACAAACTCGGTCATTCACAGAAGTCAGTGCAGCATCTAGACATAAACAAACACCAGAATTAAATGTCGGCCGTTTCCCTTGCAATGCCTCAAACGAAAAGCCACTGTCGGTAGCAGGATTTTTACTCTTCTAGATGGTTCTAGAGTACACTTCTACAATATGTTCATAGTGTCCTCGTTTCTCTAATGCTGACTTAACACATTTTTGCTTCAGCATGCTTAAAATGCTTATCCTCCCTTTTGTCTTACCAGACAAACGCTCGGAATTGGCTGGATTTCAGATCATTAGATTTCAGATCATTGAAACAATGTTTAGGGTGCCATCCATTTAGTATGTAAGCATGAATGAGAGGGGGTTAGGCTCGAGTACTGTGGGTCTACTGATAATGTACATATACATAGGAAATGGGGATGGGTTAAACCACGATAATAAGTAGTCCATTACTGGCCTTAATCCTTGATTGTTTCTGCGTGGATTAAATATAGATCGCTCTATAGGATTAGGGAGGTGTGGTCAAGTGTACATATGCAAGTGGGGGTGTAAAAAGTACATGTGCGCACACAGGGGGAGGGGCCAAACCTGTGTAATAAGTAAGTATATCCTTTATTGAAAAACCAACTGCTAACCGCATTTTGGTGTACAAAGATCATCAAATATAAAAAAAAATTAAGTATAAAGCATCCGTGTGACAAATGTTTTACAAGATAGAGAGGTATTATTCTATTGTGGGTTCTGGGGGTGTATGAAACAGTTTTCACGGGAGGCAGTAGTTGATGTAATACATGTGCAGGGTTGCTGATGATGGTAGAAAAGAGGTTAGAGTCTGCTTTTCTGCAAAGTGGTTCGAAACTACACATACTAAATGGATGGCCCCTAGCTTATGACTAGAGCAGCGCTATAGAAGTTGCAGATTTGTAGATTATTGGTTTTTTGCTTGGTTCAGCCAGACAGATGTTCTTAAAAAGCCATTACCGAAATGAAAACCCAGATTCAACTTACAAGCATGTGATATTTAGAATTAAAGGCTTTCTTAGTAAAGGGTGCTTGATAGTGTAGTGGTTAGGGTGCCGGACTGTCAATCGTGAGGTTGGGAGTTCAAGTCAGTTGAGAGGCTGGGGGTTCAAATTCCCGCCAGGGCAGAAATTTGGTTCGAGATTTCTGCTCCAACTGCTCCCATAGCCAACTCAGCCATAACGAGTACACTGACCGTCGGTGGGAAGATGAGACAGTGATGGAGAGGACTTGCCACCCGCCCTCATGTGCCAAGGCTAAGAAAATGAAGTCGTTAAAACTTTATACCCAAGGCTGCCTCAGAGCTAGGTCAAGCTATACTCACCAGCCAACCGATAGAGTTTAGCAGTTTCATGAGCTAATGAGGAAATGATCGACGAGTTGTGTTTCAGCTCAATTGCACGAGCTATTGTCACTGAAACATGCAAACAACACAACAGTAATGTGACATGATATGAGGATAATGTGATATGCAAATATAATACAATACAAACACAAATATAATTTATAGCACCTCTCTCAGAATAACTATTCAGAAGCGCTCTCAGCACGAAAACCCCGTAATGTAATTAATACACAAATAATGCAATGTAATTAATGTACACAAATAATGCAATGTGATTAATGTAATACACAAATAATGTAATATGAGACTATTGTAATATGCACATAACATAATATGCAAGAAATGTAATAGGCAAATAACGTAATGTGCAAATACATGTAATGTGATCAATGTAATATGCAAGTTATGCTATATGCGGCTAATAAATAATGCAATATGCAAATAATGTAATATTCAATTACACGTAATAATGGTGCAGAGTAAGATGACCGCACTTAGACTTCTATATAGCAGATCTCAACTCATGTCAGACATTTTTATTTTTAAGAAGATGATAAACACTTTTATCTTACCCCACCCACAAAGATTCCTAAGAGGTCAAAGATCGTGAACTTTGGTACCTTCTTGTGCCTCGGCTGTGCATTGGTGAATGTAGGCGTCAAGAATGTTTGGGTCAAGGTCGGTTGCCTTCTGCGTTGTCTGTTCTTTCAACTGGCCCATCAGCTCTTTCTATTTAGAAAAACAACACCTTGCAAGTCAATAAATTTTAAAGTAAAACTGTGATAAACAAAGATTTTGTCCAGTTGGCAACAGTTAACATCATCAGGAAATAATCCTAACATCATCATCAGAAATTATATTAACATGCCCGATAGCGCATTGGATAACACACTGGCATAGAGAGGTACCAAGTTCGAGTCCCGTATAGCGGACATGCTTTGTAGGCTGCTATTAGTGCCGTGTATTGCAGGCTGTCATTTCTGTTAGTAGTTAAGATGTATGTCTTCTGTCATTTGTGTTCTTGTGAACTGTTTCAATTGCATAACTGTACACTGTAACCGGTGGCGGTTTGTCAACCAGATTGTTTCAATAATATTATTATTATTATTATCATCATCAGACTTCTGTATACATGTTTTGAATTTTTATTAATATAACGGCACATGATAATCCAGTGTTGTGGGCACGGAAAATGAGTGGACAGAGTGGTAAACGAGTGGACAGAGCTTGGCCCGTTATGTGGAGAGTTCGGGTTCCACATCCACTCTTTTGGTCACTGTGAAGTGCCTTGAGTAAGTCTTGATCAATGTTCTGTCACATGGTCGAGTGTAGACTCTAAAAGGAGGGTAATTGTAATTGTAATCGAACATTTATATAGCGCCGCTCAAAAATCGGTAGCGCTCTCGACCTGCGTCAGTGCCTGCATCAGGAAACAAGAAAGTCTTAACGTCTATGGAACTGGGAAAGAGAGATAACTCAAGGTGAAGAGACTGGGGAAAGAGTTCCAAGCTGATTTTTAACACGGGCAAAGCACCTTGAGTGGGCTGTAGCAAAGCGTAATATTAAAACCATAGTTGTTACAAGTGGTAAAATAAAAATTAAAATTAAAATAAACACGGAAAAAACGTCGTATTTAAAAACCATAAAAAACAGAAAAATGACCATGGTGGTGAAGGATCTCACCCATCGATGCATTGAAAAATTTGCAGGTTCGAAGTGTACATTTACATGTAGTGTTTCAATCTGATTTTCATATAAATAGGCCTACACAACATCTAGAGCGTACCTTGATGAGTGTGAACAGTCCTGAAGCAACTCTCAGGCACTTGTGCACTTGTAAGGCTTCCTCCATTTTGGGTCTTTAAAACAGAAAGAAAAAATCATTGTTATGGCAGCAGAGAAAACAAAACCTGAGCAAACATATCAAGAGGAAGTTGTTGTGATAGCAAAGTACAGTGGTAAAAGCAGAGAGTACATGTCCCATAAAGAACATAGGGGAGGCGATCATTTCCTTCCCTTCACCCCTTGAGCCGGCAATGGGCGAATCCCAATGTCGTGGACACAAGACCAGTGCATTGCATGACTTGCCTTTAACTTTCCAGCTTACATCAGTAATCAAATATGCTATTGACGATAGAGACGGCAGAGGTATGAGGGAGTGTGTGAACAACTTGACCCGAGTCAAACCAAACTCGATGATCTCACTGACCAAGCTTGTTATTAAGTGGTTGTGTTGGCACTCCAGTGAAAAGGCACTATGCTAATTAACACTATAATGACGAACTGCATTGGTTTCCAAGTCGCTTTTAGGAACCTTTCATTATTAAGAGCTAAAGAACCCTCTGTGGAAATTGCAAACACTTGACTGTGACTGCAGCTAATGTCTGCTGCAACCTAAACGAATCCTGTATAGAAACTCAGCTTACTCGTCCTTCCCTGCAACAGCTGAGGCGTGCTTCGAAAACCACAGTGCCACATTGAACAGCGTGCAGATCTTCTCATAGACTGCATCCCTCTGCATGCTACAAAATAAACAAGTAATTATAATTAGTAACTTCTACTGCACCAATGTCTAACATACAAGGCATCAACTAATGGCACACCAAAACCAAGCCGTAATCAGGTCAATGTCCAGAAGATCAGTCTATAAGACAGAGAGGCAGCCTATGGTGGATAAGCAGTGGTTTTAACTGTAAAAGCATATTTTAATGTACCGTACTGTATTTGACTAACAAGTAATAAAGTCTATATTATCATATTATCGCAATGGTCATTGTATTTGTCATGAGAAACTAATAAGTAATAAAGTCCATTGTATTTTGCATGACGAACTCATATCAACTTCAGCTTTTGAAGTTTTCAAGATGCATCAATCAATCAGAAAATTGCTGTCAATTCAAACCCTCGGTCTGGATAGAGCAAGTGAAACTACTGAAAACATTACACATTGTCACACATTACTGTAGTTGTGACTTAAATATATTGTATTACCCTAAGTAAATCCTTACTTTATGTAAAAAGCTTACGTTACACAAAACATTGCCCTGTGTAAAGCTTTACAACCAGTATACATAAAGCCAGGGCCAGCCCTATCCCAAATGGTGCCCTAGGCAAAGCATCCATTTGGTGCCCTCTGACCCCCACTCCACCACTTGAAAAGGTGCAATGAAATTAATCATTATTTTAAATTTGTTCTATAAGCAAAAGTTTTGAATTCAAATGAAAATAATCATTGTAACTGAGAAAATTGCTAAAAAAGTGAAAAACATAAAATTGCTCAAACACATACTGGCGCCCCGTAGATTTTGGGTCCCAGGCAACTGCCTCTTTCATCCATGCCTAAGGCCAGCCTGGTACCTTACATTAAGCTTTACTTTCACAAAGTCTCATGTTGCATAAAGCCAAGCCTTAAAGCCTTAAGTAAAACCTTCCCGTAAGTAAAGCCATATGTTTTGTGAAGCATTGCTTTACATAAAGTCTTAGATTACATAAAGCGCTTAACTTACATAAAGCCTCAGATTACATAAAGCCCTATGATCCTACATCAAGACTTACAATGTTACTCCAACATTTTATTGACTTTGTCTTGGCCCCAGCTTCTTAGATGGAGATCAACTGGCTTTACCCACATAATAAGCACTTTAAATAAAATAAACATATCTCTAACAACTTGATAGAGGCTGCACCTACACAGATGTGTTGGTCAGCAGCGTGTTTGACCAACGAAAGTCTATTGCATGTCGCAACTTGCTGTCTCCGCCTCCCTCGTCCAGGGACACAACAAAACCGTGCAGAAGTCCAAGGTAATTGTTCAACGTTGAAACAACAACATCTGTCTGGCTGCTTGGATTTGACAGCAAGTCAAACAATTGGTTACGACTCAGGCGGAGTTCGCTGAAAAAACAAACCGTTAACCATCAGCGCATTTGCATGGAACCTCTGTGAGGCTCTAACCGCGCTAAATAAATATTTTAACAAACACATATACCGTATAATTATGACGTTCTTTAAATTTGTCCGTTAACAATAATAATTACGAGGCTGTTTACAGTTCTGCCATAATAGTGTAGGGCCTACTGATAGGCGTCCAACGTTAAAATTAAGGTAGCTAAGTGGTTCAGTTCAACCATTTACACATCAAAGTAGTTTCACTGTAAGCAGTGGCGTAGCTAGGATTTTGCCATAGGGGGTGCGTGATGCAAATTAGTAATCTTCAGAGAACCTGTACATAAGGTGGACTTTTAGGGCATCTCCCAAGGCATAGAATTTTAGACAATCACGGAATCAACTTTCTCGATCCTACTGTCTTATTTTAACAAATTCCCAGCGATCCGTTTATGGTTTATGCTGAAAAGCATTACCAATGTTTCACAAAGTGTAGCAGATTACTTAGTATACTCACACTATGCAAAATTGCAAGATTGCACTTTTTGCTTACTTCAATATCCAGGCGTTCCCCCACTTCATTTTTTAGGACTAAACTACTGAGTATACTGCTTAAAAGCAACAACAACTGCTATTCTAAATTTAGAACTTCAGTTGAGTCTTATGTTTTCTGTGGTACAAGAAAACTTTGGCCGACGATTCATTCAGGAAATTTGCATAGCGCATCGTTAAAAGTCTAATCAGAGGTGCTCCAAATCAGGCCACGGCTAAGCATGCAGAGAGGACTTGAGGACTTGGGAAAACAAATCGTGGGAAGGGTAGGGCATTCAAAGCATTTATTAATAGTAGGCCTACAGGGCATGCATAACAAGCTAAGTCTATCCAATCATTACATTCAACAATTAGTTAACTAGTGTAAATTCCAGTTCAATTATACATTACATAATAGGCCTACCGCGGACCCATGGGCGGCGGAGTGGTGTGCGGTGGGAGGGCGACGAGACAGAGACCGGTTGAGACCGGTAGACGAGAGTGGCGCAGCATCTGCAGCACATCAATGACAGTCTGTTCGAAGATTCTGTCCGAGAAAGCAGTACCGGCGGCGTTTGAAGACTTGAACAGGATTCAGCTAACCTAAGCAACGTTCTGGCGTTGCTTCACGACTCCTGAGCGCGTCTATTCGGGTACTGATACTTTGTCGTCGGAACGTCCGTATTTCTCAGTCCGACCGGTTAAGCGCTGGACTCCATGTCCCCGGTCCGCTTTTCTGTCCGATCATTCACTCTCCAGTTCTTAAGAAACTTTAATCATCGGCTCTCCTGACCGCCGTCGGTAAGACAGTAACCCAAACTTATCAACCCCCCACCAACTGTCGAAGTCCGCCCCTTGTATCCCCAATTCCCATCCTTCTCCTTCTCTCCCTTCACGCTCATCCTGTGCGGCCTTATTCACCCTAGAGGTCGCTGGTGTTGAGAGGACGAAAGGTGATACCATTCCGCTCCGCGTCAGACCGTGGTGCTGGGGGACTTTGCCGTAAAGGGTTCACAGGTTACGGAATATAGGCATATATATACATATATATATATATATATATATATATATAGTTATTTTATATTTATATATCTATTTATATATTTATATATTTGGGTAAGGAGATCTTCACATGCAACTGAGTGGTCATTTCTAGTGTGGGTCTAATGATCCGACACATCCGGTGGCTTGGGCAGACACTGAGACACCGCACATACGTCAGTATATCATGTATCATGCAGCATCCATCACACACAGAATATGGTTCTGACTGTAGAGAGGCTGAGATGGACACAGACAGGCCTTGTTGTGGCCTTTTGAACACCGTAGGGCGTAGGCAAAATAATCTGTTGGAACAGTTGGCCAGGTTTTTGTAAGATCAACAATTATTATCAATTATTATCAATAGAAAGAGTAGACCCTAAAGCAGAATTTGACAGGGGGTGCGTACGCACCTTACGCACCTTGTATGGCTACGCCACTGACTGTAAGTAATATCTGTGTATGTGCAGTGTCCATAAAATATGTACAAAACAATTCGATCATTTCATGTTTACTACGTTACATTGTTGTGTCATCTATTATGTTTAGGGAACAACCGGAAATCGCTTCGGCCATTTGCCCCGGCCGGATATCGGGTTTTTCGGAACTATTCGCCTCGGCAAATAATACCCACGCAAATACCTACAATTTTTGGAATTCGATCAATCTCAAGATTATAGTTACAATTTACAAATAAATTATACAACTGAACTAAATTTCTTACAGTCGCTGTCGTATTTGTATATATCTAATTGGTTCATTATTACAGGTAAAAAAAATAATGTTTATGCTGATCTTTTTTTATTACATGTAAAAAACGGTACTCGGTTCGTACCCGGATCCGGCAAATAGTACATCCAAATACTCGGATTTGCTACCCGGTAGAAAATGTCTACCCGGTTGTTCCCTAATTATGTTTACAATTTCTGACCAGTTCTTCCCAGTTTCCCAACCTCACTGTGGAGTTCATTGTGAGTGAAAAATGTACTATTAAGAATCGTCGTGAATGGCAATACAGTTTAGCTTTATAAACGAAATCCAATTTACTTCAAATTAAAATAATAATATCCGCTCGTATCATACAAAGCATGTGAGAATTGGAGTAAACATTGAAATCATTTAACCTGCATATTTTCTGAGCAGCTCCGTTGGTAGCCACTCCACGCAACTCAAAGGTCACATAGAACGAGGCCTTTAGAGGATTTCTGTGAAACCACTCGGCCATTAAAATTGTTAAAACGAGTTTTTTTCTATAAACAAATTAATTCGTCTAATAATTACTCATAACACATACGCTGCTCATAACGCAGATAACATATTAGAGTCCACGTACCACTGATGATGTCATTTGCAATTGAGCGCCATTTAATGAATGATTGAATAAAAGTAAACCTTCGTCATCGTAAACTTCAAACTTCTAAAAGCGCCACTCGAAAAACCTTCGATAGAAGTAGTGAATTATGTTGGCTTTTTTAATTACTAATCTAATCTAACCTAGTGACTTCCCACGTGTTGAGCGCTTCTGTGAGACTCCTAAGTGGCGCTATATAAATGTCTTGTTACATTACATTACATTACTTTGTGGCATCGTTATCATGATGCCTATTGCATTAATTTATGGTCGTTTCATGTGAAATCATAATAAAAATCATAAGCCAAGTTGAACTCCTGTGAAAGACATGAGTTTTGAGTTTAGACCAAACTGAAATTACAGAATCGACAGAACTGAACTTGGTAGACCCTGCTTGTAATTCAATGAATTGATTGGGCGAGTTCCTTCACACCGCTGCCAGTGTATGGGCGCCGCCGCCACACCATTTAGGTCCCCGTGTACGGGCTGTTCTAGCCCGAGATTCAATTAATGGAAGACGAACGCTTTAAAAAGGCGAGTTCGAATTGTAGTAGCGTTTAGAGAGCATCGGGGTTGTGAGATAATTTAGTGCTTCTATATAAAACATATGGTTTTCTCTAGACTCTTAAAGACGCACTTTTCAGCTGTTTGATGGTCACGTGTTGACTCTCAAGCGGCGTTTTAGAAAATGTTTTGGTACATTACATAATTGTCAACAAATTTTAGGCAGTTTTGCCCCCTTATCAACAACTGTCAAACATGATGGACCCCTAAAAATTATGTCAACAATCCCAGAACCCCCCCCCTACAAAAAAGAACAAAATGGCTTAATACACGCACTTTTCAGCACTAAAAAATGCAATCTCGAATGAGTTTCTTTATTACCAGCTTTTTAGTAGTATTAAACATTAAGCACTTTATACATTTTTAGCACTTAATGTTTTCGCTTGGAAGGGTGGCGTTTTTATCAAAACTGTCTTGTTCCAAACCCCCTCCCCCTCTATTTTGTTGACATAATTAATGGACGACCCCGTGCTGGACTCTCCACCCTCCGAGGTAGAATCAAATCTTCAAGATTTTGACCACTTGCGTCCTCTAGTGAATCCATTTGTAAAACGAGTGGCGATCAAGCGAAGGACTGCCTTCATATAAAATTACGAAATTGAAGTCACCTAAATGAATTTTCGTGGCCCCTTCTTTTCGAATAGTAACATACCGTCACCTTTCCATGATCACCACGGAATAACACGCAAATATTTTAGCAGAAATTACAACTACGGAATCTTTTTGGGATAGCACAGTAATTGCTAGCCTGGTGCAAATACTTCTGAACTGATATTTGTACTATTTTAACAGAAACTAAAATCGCAACAACCAAAAGATAAGAACTTACACCTTTATTGTGGAATATTTCTGAAACATTACCAAACTAAGGGAGCAATGACTCCCACTGCTTCCATTGTGCAAGAAAACACATTTAATCATACAAAAATAGGAAACAGCTAGCAGATCTGCTTCATTTGTTTTAGCCAGTGGCACAGCACAGTCTTAACAGTTTTATCCAAGAAACAACTCTGGGATCACGGTTTGTGGATCAAGGAGTCGTCATGCCGCAATCCAATCCACGTGTTGAGCTGTGAAGCACGCAGCCTGCCCCAGATCACATGATCACTCAACGCAAAGATCTGTGCAGCCTGAAGAGCAGCGGCTTCTGGCGAAAGTACGGTAGAACATCCAAGACCTGGAAAATTCAAATGGTACAAAGATTTTAATTCTACATGGTCAACAGCATCTAAAAAACCTATTTCACTTTTACCCCATCAGTTTTCGTCCATATTTTGAAAATTTACTGTGGTAAAAGGCAAAAACCCAGCTACAGGGATGTTGCAAGTAGGAAACACACAAGGTCAAAAACCTTTTTCTTGATCGCAAGGTTGGGTTGGAAATGATCCAATGTCCTTCAAGTATTGATATGTACAGAAAACTACAATGTCTGTTTATATTATGATAATTTTGGTGAGGTAAGGCTCTTTTAACCACAGTAAAGTAAGAAAGGTTCATGCATTCATAAGACGTCATTAAACATGGACGACTTAACTGGGCTTTGCCTTTCCTTACCAGTAAAGTCAAAGTAAGATGAAACAAGGCAGGGCAAGGAGATTTAGGCAAACCAAGGCAAGTCCATTTATGCACACGAGAAGCCACGGAAAAACATAGTTCACTAGCACAATCAAAAAGCTGTGAAGAAAGTTTTGAACGTATGTTCATACCAGAAGGCATCCGAAGACTGGACCAGAGGTCGTAAGGACCCCATTCACCAGACAGAGGAGGGCAGTTGATCACTGGCCATGTGCTGCTACCGGAAAGAACTGGTCCAAGGCCATTGCTGCGACCTGCAACAGCTACGAATACGGTCGGAATACCATCACCTGGAAAGAGTAACAAAAATCTGTGAAATACGGATCATTCATTCAACAAGAAAGAAAATAACAAGTTCAATTTACGCCAAAAACTCATAAAAATCGTTTTGACAGGTTTCTACAAAGCACAAAATAGATGCCCATAGTAATGATCAACATTAAGTCCCGTTTCTATAGCACCACTGCAATAATGCTCAAGGCAGCAACATTGGAAGGCATGCAAAATTCCAGGGAACTTAGTTTGATAACAAGAGTTAAGGATAATAATAATAATAATACTAAAATGATGATTTGTACAGCGGTGTAGCACAGTCAAGTCCGAAAGATCACTGAGATGACAAAGAAACATTAAAATCCGACCCAGTTTTTCTAATGGATTACGATTTTAGACTTCAATATCACTCAAAACAACCATCAGTTGATGCATTACCATAATGATTCGACTCAAAAGTCAGCTAGTTTGTAAATCTAACAGTTTAACCATCATGAAAGAGACTCCTGTCATATGAGTGTTTGTGGAAACCTACCTTCATATTCGGAGAGGATCTTGAGGGTCGTATCTGTCCCTTTGTGGGCTGAGGTCACTCGCAGTTCACACAGAATGCCAAGAGTCAAACACTTGTCCTGGATCTTCTTTCCGAATTCTTTGTCCGACGATGAACCCATGAGCACAGCAACACGTCCACTTGGCTTCTGCTCCGCCAGCTGAAATAATTTGCCAAATATTCACAGCACACATACATGATTCACATCCTAGCAAAAAGCAGTCAAAAGAACTGGGTTATTTACAAATGAACAATAAACTATCATGTCTTCCAGTTCATAAACTGTTTCAAGTAAATGCTAATTGCAGAAAACAGGCTTCTTGAACAACAAGCTCTGGTTAGAAATCATTAATATAAATTAAAGGCCGAAAAAATGTTTGAGAACTTAGGAGTAATTATAAACAAAGAGCAAAACCTGCCCTCACCATCTACAAAAAACCAGTTCAAACACCATCAACAATCATTAAGGGCCTACTCAGACGGAATCATGAGAAAAGTTTTCAATCCAGTGTAGAAGGAAGACAATATACAATTTCACCACAAAAGACAGATTCATTCAGGCAAATGAAACCTCAACATAACGAACCATTTTAACTTTATCTCCGATCCACGCAAAATTCTTCTTCACAACTTCTAATGCCTCTGGTGTTACTTCGTCGAGCTCTCTGTAAACCTGTTTGTCTTTCATCAGGCGACGATCACCAGAGGGCCAGAGACGCCAGGAATCGGAGTCGATGATGTCGGCCAAAAGAATCTCTTCTGCAAACAATCAAATGAAAAATGTGAAGTAGTGAATAGAACTGAAGACAATTAATGATGGGACATTGGCTTACTAGGCATAATACTTTCGAATCTGCTCAAACAGAATGATGACCAATTTCACACAACCACAACGAACTGAAGTAACTCTTTCACAGTAAATGCTGTCTGGCCACTGTGATGTCATTTAGACCAGCATTTAAGCCCCATCTCTTACATGTTGCTTAACCTCAATAGCCTGTCTTCCAATTTCTGGGGCCCTCAAGAATCCTGTATGGCTATGTCCAATGGATTGTAATTAAGAACTGCAATCCAGCTTGGAAGCGACCATCAACTGAAGAAGTCTTATGCATTGATAATGATTCTACACATATCAGATTAAATTCATTAAACAACAAAGAAAATTACAAGTTCATTGCAAGAATACTATAAGTTGTAAATTTTGTCAGTTGATGCTGTCAAAAGGATAACTCTAAATGATCAGCACACCCCCAGGTCCACGGCTAACTCCCTAGCTAAACAAGTGGCCAAAACTTAGGATGGCTAAAAGACTTCGGCCAAAATTCATCCAAAGATTTTGTCCTATGAGTTATATATCGTTAATGATGATTTTTGCTCATCTATAGGTTAAAACAGATGATGGCTTTGTAATGTGAAGACCTTTATGATGCTGCGATCATAACACACAGTCAACACCAAATTCCTATGACCTCTGCACAGAATCAAAGCCTACACAGAGGAAGTAAAAAGATGTTCTCACTGTTCTCCACATCAACACCGAATTCTATCTTCATATCGATGAGGGCACAGTCGACGGATGCCCAGGCGCGCTCCAATATTTCGAATACGCAGACAGTAGTCTTGCAGATGATGTCCAGTTCATCGGCACCTATGACGACCCCACCACAGTTCATCTTGGCAGCTACGATCTGCTCATAGGACCACTGCGGATCATGGTTGGCATCGTCCTGTCAACAAACGCATCAATTGGACAAATGCACAAATGCAATGCACATATGCACAAACACATACAAATTCATGCACACACACATTGGAAAAATGCACAAAGGCAATGGACAAATGCACAAACACATACAAATTCACACACGCATTGGATGAACGCACAAAGACATACAAATGGAAACACTCACTGGGATAAATGTGCAAACGCAATGGACATTTGCATAAATGCATTAGACAAATGTACAAATGCACACTAGACAAATGCATTGAATATTTTCCACACACAAGGCAGAAGTAACATACTTGCCAACATTCTTTCATATAAATACTGCCAGCGATTACAAACACCTAAATAAACTCCTCAGAAGTGCAAAGTTTAGGGTAGCACATTTTGTTGAAATGCCTTTATTGAAACTCTTCAAAAGTACAAAGATAAAAGTAGCACCATCTTGTTTACATTCTTCTACAGAAACTCCCAAGATGTGCAAAGGTATACCAAACTCACTTATTTACAAAACACACCTGTAAAGAAACTCCGCAGAAATGTAAAGGGATAGTACTTGTTTTCACAACTGACAAGCATTCTCATCACTACAGAGACAATTTAAAAAATTAATCTCAATATTAAAACTCAAATACACACCTTGAAGAAGAACTCGAGCTTTGGCGGACAGAATCTAAACCCTTCTGCCACTCCTGGGTTTCGTTTCAGGAATGACCCGGTTGCAACGCGACGTGTGACGAACTCGATTGGAATCATGTCACAACGACGTGCAATAAATTCCTTCTCACTCTGCTGACGAATGAAATGCGTTTTCACGCCTGAAAAATTGTAAATCAGTTTCAGTGCCCTTATTGTAAATGAATCAGTTTCAATGCATGCGCTACTTTAGTTCAGAAATACACTAAATAATTAAATAATTTAATCTAGTTTCAATGCTCTATTAAGTTTAATCCAATTTCAACCGTCTACTTTGACTTCAATAATAGTTTAATTGCAATATCATACAAGTCCATTTTCTCTCCAGAATTGAAATTCTACTAATTTCTATAAATCGACAGCACTCTAAACCTCTAGATTCTGTTCGTGGGTAGTTTGAAAACATCTTACCAGCGTTGTTCAACATGTTAAAGATGTCCGATGTGGTTGAAGTAGAAATGGCAGCTTTGCCCTCCAAGTCATGGGCTCTCGCGCCATCTCCAGCCGTGATTCGATCTTTCGACTCGATCAACACCAGACCAGGATCATTCTTCAGGGCAACAATTATTTTTGTTTTGCCCTCGTTAAGCCTATCTGAGAGTTCAGGCAACAATGATTCTGGAAAGAAAAATATTCTCAGACTGTAGAAAGCATTCAATCATGTTGAATTAAATTAAATTTTTAAGTTAAATTAAATCTAACATAAGAACGTTATTGAGAATATAATAATGGGGGTCAGTCCGAATCCCCGAATTCCCGAAAACGGTGAAAACAGACAAAAGTCCGATTTCCATCAAAGTTTTCTAGAAAGCGGCCAAGCTATTCAAAGTTAAATTGTAAACATTACAAAGACCTAGCGTGGCCTTGATGTATATCGATATACTGCCTATTCAAATGTTTATTTGTTAATAATATTCTTTCGAGTTGGACTTAGAAAATCAATTTCGGGGATCCGGTCGAAATGCCTTTCGGTATTCGGCCCACACCCTAATAATGCACTGCACACATAATGCTTAGAGCCGTAGACCTGTTTTTCTACCACTGAAAAAATGAAAACTGTGGGAGTTAAACATATCTATTGAATTAAAAGACATTTTCTCATTTATTTCTTATCAGTGGTTTCCCTGGGCGTTGGGACGGTTTGATCAGATGCACCATGCATCAAGACTTAATTTAAATATTAATTTATCTTGCAATGGTCGATTCGATAATGCACACATTGAATTTTATAACGCACTTTGAACAACCTTATAACAATTGACATTGTTTCAGCTAGCGTCGAGACCACCTCTGATTACTCTCCTGACGTGGCGCTATACAATTTCCTAATGACAACAATGGCAGTTTACAAAATTATATCATCACCATAACTGTACATCGTGGAGGGCAAATGCAATTTGCTACTCGTCTACCTCGAGTTTTAACTGCTAAAATAACCACAGCAGGGCTGCGGAAAAATTCAAATAAAGAACTAGACATGATCATTGGCCCAGAAAGCGGGCGACGCAGTACGTCACCATTCTAAAAGATATTAACTTCGATGTTATTATTATTATATTATTATTATTTTTAGTATGGCGCGAATTCCATTCCTTTCACACCCGACAACAAGGTGGATACGAGGCGCCAGATTTAAAGCAGTTACAGGATAGTTACCGGCCATTTCGCTGATTTTCCAAAGTAGCTTGAACTCCAGGCGTTGACCTCCGAACCTAATGTGACAACTGAACACCCTTGGTCTACGCTTTAACCCTTTCTTTCTGGTAGGGCTAATAATGTGGGCCACGTGCAAGCCTCGAGTTCAACGAGGTGAAAACCATGATACGCTCGTGGTCCAGTTTGCGCTGGTTCCCTTACTTCCCTAAGTCGTCTGTGCGCTCTAAATCACTCTTAACAAGTTCGTCCTAAATCACATGAAATAAACAGAAGCCCTTTGTAAGTCCATTTGTTCTCTTCCAGTTGAATTCATTTTCTCATCAATAACTTTGTAAAATATTATTTATCACAATGAAAACTGATTCTGAAACTTGGCGTCAATCTCACTGCGTAGTTGCCCACTGGGTTAGGGCTCTACCTGCAAATAATAGTTCTGTGCTCCCACCCGATCTGCTTGAATTTCAACAAAAAATGTCCTATTTTCATATTGAAAACAACACTCGACCACTTTGGTCGGACTGGATCTGACCAGCAACGAATTTTTAGACTATAACATTAAATGGATGTTATGTGACAATAATTAAATCCTATGGAGCGCGCGTAACCTTTTGTTATTCTAGAGCTATTTTTAGAAATAGTAGTGTCATTCAAGTAGCCACTCCTCAAGAAGTCCTCATCGTCCGTCGCCGGAACCCCAACTGGGAACTGGATTCTTCTCAACGGAGCAGAATCCTACTCTGGAACTGTGAACCGAACCTGGAACCGAATTCACACCTATCGCGATTGTTTTGACTAAGCGCCAGCGTTACAGTTGATTCCCGCGGCTTCGCTTCGTTTTTTGGGTGCTGTAAAAATTTCGTGATTACGATTACGATACGTCCTTTCCCTCCACGCATAGGCTAAAAGCCGGATTGTCTGCGTGCTTGCCCCTCCAAATTATCTTTCAATCGAGATCCCTCTGCTGCCCTGTAATATCATGGACATCTTTGTGCAAGATTCCAATTTTGTTTAGGCGCGCTATAAATAACAGTCTAATAATAATAATAATAAATGCCACGTGACATGGGTCCCATATAGAAATATCAGTCTTAAATGGGCTCCATGTGGGCATGCTGGCAGGATCTCTAAATTTTTCTGCTTTGAATCTCTCCATGTCTGTAATGTTGTTTTCGTTAACGAAAACGGGCAATTAACGAAAATTGAACGTTTTCGTTAACGAAAACTAAAACTGAAACTAAAATAAGCAGGTAACAGAAACTGAAACTAAAACGAAATTTGTTGAAATAAAAACTGAAACTGAAACAAAAATTTATCAAACGAAAACTAAAACTATATGTAGCCAAAACAGAACTAATTTTTTAAAATGTAATATAATTTCCAATGGCAGGCGAAATAAACTTTCCAGAACTCCGGAGAAGAAAGTGCTTCTGAAGCACAATTTGCCCCTTATTAATTAGTATTTTTTACTTTAAACGGTTTACAGTTGAACTTGAACAGTCTGAATATTTAGTTTTTTGTGTTTAGATAAATTTGAATAATTGCTAGAACTTAAACAGAAATTAAATTACTGAAATTAACTTACTAATACTAAAACTAGAATTAAAATTCATCCATAAAAACTAAAACGAAAATTAATATTCAGAAACAGTACAAACTAAAACTGAAACTAAAAATTAAGACTAACAATCAAAATTAAAACTGAAACAAAAATTGAGACTTTACAAAAACAACACTACATGTCTGCTGTCTGCTTATAACTGCCTGTCTGCTTAAATGTAAACAAATTAAATGTACACATTTTTATCTGCTTATCTGGCCACCTGCTTGTCTGCCTGCCTGCCCTTCTGTTTGCCTGCCCTTCTGTCTGCCTACCATTCCTGTCTTCTGTCATCTTTCCTTCTATCCTTCCTTCCTTTAACACAATATAACAATGGTTTAAAGTGATTTAGAAAGAAGACTTTTATAACCCATGTTAGAACCACTGAAAATATAACCTGGAACGCCCAATTTCCTAGCTTTCTTTCTTATATCCTTCTTCCATTGTGTTTCCCTCCCTGCCCACCTCCTTTCTCTCCAGTCTCTTTCCTTCTCTTCCTTAATTCTGTCCATCTATCCAAAACAGCAGCCTGTTTCAATTCACATATGAAACTTGTGTACATAGCACAATGCCAACTGCATGTATACCAGTGTGATTCTCCTTACAGATTTTTATTCTAGTTACAGTTACAGTTATAGTTAATGCTTTTTCATATTAATTATAGTTACAGTTATAGTTAGTATTATTTTTTAGTTATAGTCATAGTTACTGGATTTTTATTTTTTACTACCTATAGTTACAATGAGGCTAAGCGAAATTGCCTACAGACACAGCAGCTGCGCATATTAAGACGTGTTACACAATTTGCTTACCCAGTAGATCTTGAATGGCACAACTGGTGGCATGTTTACCACGCTCTGCAAACAGTACGGTATATGTGTCACTAGTGCATTTTATACTTGTACAAACAGTTATAGATACCTAACCTTGATGCTAAAAATTCATCAATTCTGATGATGAAGGGTAGCAATTCCAGAGCGATCAGCTACCCTGTTTTAAAATACTGTTTTCACTTTGAAAAATAAAGCATAAATTACCCTTACAACAATTATTTAAGCTGCCACAACACTCTCTTGAATGAACTATTCCTCAGTCTCATAATATGAAATACTGCATCAGCAGCACGGCTATAGATATGCTTATTCACCACGAGGGCAGAATGTACAAGAATAAACAGATGCAAAACTAGCATACATGAGATGATCACTTCCATGATCTAATGCATGTTAGCAGAAGCATAAAACCGTTTAATTGCAACAGGCACATTAACTTTAAACTTTTTACAGGATATAAAGTATAATCCCAGGTATTTCAATTTGTTCACCCGTTCAATAGATTCTGATCCAAGGACAAGATTACAGCATTGGTTATTACAAGGTGGACCAACAGAGAATAACAAGATTTGGTGGCATTAAATATTACATCAAGTTCTGCACCTTTCTTAACACATATGTACTAATCAGTTCTTGAAGTCTACACAATGAGATATTTGAAGCATTTAAATTATGAAATACATGACACATAGAAATATTTCTATAATAACACTTAGAAACAAACGTTGTAAAGCCTGCAAAAATCACCAGACACATTGAAAAACACACCCATTAGCCTATGATTTTTGTGTGATTTTGTGATTTAATACGCTTAGTGTCTGTCGATATTGCAGCAGTGCGTTTGCAGGCGGTTCAATAAAGCACGTACTTACTTACTTACATTTGCACAGCTAAGTCTGTTCATTTGACTGCACAGTAATATCTCACCAGTTTTGATTCTCTTCGTCGGGTTCCCTTCTACAGACTTCTTTCTATCATTCTCTGCAGCGCTGACTTCTTCGTATGTTGGTGGGTGGTGATGCTTGAGATGACTCAGCAGATTGGTCGAGTTTTTACCCGCTATGAGCCGGCCACAGACCTTCCCCTCATTAACATCATTTCCGCTAACGATACACAAACTTTTATTTGTCACTGATTCGTACTTGAAATGTCTCCAGACAGCATTGCTACGCTTGCGACCAGTCAAGGACTTTACAGACATTTTGACTACAAGATTACTGTGACTACTAATTTTGTGAATTCGCGCTATCGTCAACTTGGGTCGCAATCGTTATTATACATAAAACTGAAACTGATAAAATGTGCCATTACTGCTGGGTTAGTTCACAAATCCCAAATCCGGGGCGAATGTAGGCTATTAGTTGTAGCGCATTTTCAGCTTTCGTGTCTGTCGATAATGCACTTTTTCTTTTTTAACGAAAATAACGATGAATTTTCGTTAGTGTTATTTTCGTTAAAGTTATCATTTTCGTTAGTGTTATTTTCGTTAAAGTTATAGTTAATTATTTTAGTTACAGTTATCGTTATCGTTAACGAAATCATTATTTTCGTTAACAAGCATTTTCGTTACCGTTAGGCTATCGTTGACGCGAATCGAATTCCACGGATCATAATTTACAATCTCCCGGGCAGTTGTTTTATGCAAGGCATTTAATTATTTATTAATTATTTATGCAAATCATTTACTTATTTATTAATTATTTTATGCAATGCAGCTCTCTCTCTCTCTCTCTCTCTCTCTCTCTCTCTCTCTCTCTCTCTCTCTCTCTCTCTCTCTCTCTCTCTCTGTCTGTCTGTCTGTCGTGCCCGTGCGCATGTGTGTAGGTGTGCGTGTGTGTGTGTTTCAATCTTTTGCAGCCCGAAAATGGCGAAAGCTCAAATAAAGTTGATAAAGTCATGTCTTCTTTAGCGCAGCTATGGTAATAAGTTGTAAGATTCAAACATTACATTACGACAGCAGATCACATTGGAATATGATGCAAATAAGTGCCTGCTATTGCTAACTATGGCGCTAAGTAAAATTTCTTAGTTTTACATTACGATGTAAAAAAAAGCGAAAGTGCTACACTATTATCTTACTTACACACACATGCATGGGTTTGCGACTTCCGGTTTCGAAATAATATGAAACGTGACTTTTAAGTTAATCATAAATCAGACTAAAAATGAGTTTTTCAGGATACAAAAAACGCGTCGAATATGGGGACACGGTTATAATATACATGGGTTTTGAAAGCATGCTTCAGTTTGAAGTGCAGCAGGGTAAAGTTCATCAGACGAAGTTTGGAGCTTTACGGCATGACGCCCTGGTCGGCGTTGTGTTCGGCAGTAAAGTACAGTGTGTAAAAGGGTTCGTCCATGTCCTACATCCGACTCCGGAACTGTGGACGGTTAATCTGCCGCACAGAACTCAAATCCTGTACGCTACGGATATCAGCGTCATTACACTCCAGCTGGAACTGAAACCTGGATCAGTTGTTGTAGAGTCGGGTAAATTGAATTTCGGTCTTTTTGGCACCTTGCAGGTCATCATCAAAACGTGGCCATAACCGCCCATGCAGCTCTGCATTTTACTTTTTAAATGTGTCCTGTTAATGTGGTGAGCAATGTTCCCTCTAATTTTTGGAGTCTGTGCGCGCATAAAATTTCTTTTGTGCAACATTTTCACAAGAAGAGTAAAATTTTTTGCGCATTGCGGAGTCGGCAGATAATCAACTTTACCGTGTCTTTAATTCACTATGATATGTTGCTTAAAATGTTAGAATTTTTTTAAATATAGCGAATTATGAGTTAAGGAATTCAACAAGTTTTACACGTAAAAATAGATATATTAGTAAAACATGAGTGTTTCAGAGATAGGCCTATATACAATTGTTCATATCTATATGTATAATATATAGGCCACTTAACCTTTACAATTTCACTCTTCGAAGACTTTGATCCTTGGCATATACCCACTCATAATAGACTCAGTCCAGGTCAATTAAACCTCAACCAACAAGACGAATGAAACTTTTTGGCATGAGCGCTCCATGTTTTCTCGTGTGCGCTCATCACATGACTTGTGTGCACGCGCACATGCACACAGCTTAGAGGGAACATTGGTGGTGAGTCAACGTTCGATCTCAGTACCATGCTTCAGAGGAATGTTTGTGTGAAGTGACGAAAGATGCAGGTTGCTGTGTATAATAGTCTCCCATGGCATCGTGTCCATGTGGCAGTTGGTTGATTGTGTTTGTGTGAGACTGCTCAGACTGCCAATGGAGGCCAACTCAAAGTTACACAAGCATCATTCATCATGTGCAGAGGAACTTGTTCCAGAACTCTGACATGAGTTTGGATAATAATTAGTATTATTTTTATTAATTAGTGCTTCCCTTTGTATGTACCTCTATTTATGCCGTGTCGTATGTTTTCTGTTGTTGGTCCGACTGTTTGGAATGGGCTGCTCCTGGTGTTGCGACTCCTACCTAGGGATTCTTTTGACACATTCTACAAGAGTCTGTCCTTTTCTGTCGGAGTTGGGTCGGGAGTGCCTCTGAGTAGAAATCTTGAGGGGCGCTATGCAAACTTATTGAATGAAGATGACTTTACATTTTTTTGTCTTGTTTTTGCCATGTAGGTACAGGTAGCGCATCACTGTCGCATGCCATACTTCGAACAATTGCACCAACCGGGCATCTTCACACGTTCGACTTCCACGCCATGCGAGTGGAAAAGGCGAGAGAAGAATTCGAGCGACATGGGCTGGGTGATGTGGTGACCATTGCACATCGCGACGTCTGCAAAGAGGGCTTTGGACTTGAGACAATAGCCAATGCCGTTTTTCTTGATCTTCCCTCTCCCTGGGAGGCACTACCTTTTGCCAAGAGAGCCCTCCTGCCAGGTAAGGAATTTTGTGGCTGCATCCTTTTTGGGATAAAGTAGTGCCTGCATTTTTTTCACATCAATATCAGGAATAGTACTGAAATGCAAGGTCCAACCTTTGCGATTGCTTATCTCCTTTGATTCAATTAGTACTTTGATTAGTATGCTGGACTGTTGAACCAGATGGTTGTCATTCAGATCCGAGGCACAACAGAAATATTTTTTTCAAGATTTCTGCTCCCCAGTGAACTCATTCATTCATTCATTCAATTTATATAGCACCTCTTCAAAGAAGCATGACTTTAAACAGTTTTCAAGAACTCTGCAATAAAAACGTGTTTATTGGACAACCTTTATGATATGGCATAATAGAAGTTGCCATATTGGATCAGTATTTATGGTAGGCGTTGCGTATTTGTGATTAGTATACATGTATGCGGTTTTCATTTCGAGTTGTTCAACAAAGATTGTGTATGTTTATGTTTTATCCAGGTGGACGCATCTGTTCATTTTCCCCATGTATAGAACAGGTGCAGCGTGCTTGTACGACGATGCGTGACCTCGGTTTCACAGAAATCCGGACAATGGAATGCCTGCTTCGGCCACTGGACGCGCGAACAATGGTCGTCCCAATGCCAGATCTCGGCTACGGACCCGGAAAGAGCTACGCATCTGAGAAACAGCCACCCTCTGTGACGATCGACAAACCCATCGTCGGCCATGTCGAAATCGAGTCACGAGATAAAAGGGATTCGCACGACCGATTCCAGCACCACAAGAAGTTAAAACTCGACAAAGCAGCAACTAAAGATGTTTCGGACGAAGAGAAGAGCGTGCAAGACGATGATGATGCTAATGGCGATAAAAGCACGGATGGTAAAGGAACGACTTTACAAAACCACGCAAAGTGCAAGGCATCTTACGTTTTTAAGTCTGCAATGCCTGCCATTCAAATGCCCGGACACACTGGTTACCTAACGTTTGCAACGCTTTATCCCTAATTGCAGGGTGTCAGTCTAGTGGTTAGTGTGAGGGACTGTTGGATCAGAGGCTGGGGTTCAGATCCTGACCAGGCAGAAAGATATGCTAAACTTTATGTTCCACTAGGGTCTAAGAGTAAACTTGGCTGCAAACTGAGCATGGATCAGTGTATTGTGTTTGTGGGAAGATCAGTCGATTGGTCACCCATCCTTGCATGCCAAGGCCGAGAAACTGAAGTCGCTAACACTTTGCACCCATGGCTGCCTCTTTTGGTTGGATTGAGGGACTGGTCTTCTGAACGTTTCATTATAGTTCTGGACCAGTCTTTAGGTTTGTTGAATAAGATTTGGAGAAAAAACGTTTTAGTAAATACAGAGTTTATCAACAGAATTTGTCAGACTCAAATTTTAAACTAAACTTTTTAATAAGCTAAAAAAATTGCACAACCAAAAACTCGTAACAAGTTGAAAATCACATCCAGTGTTCACTACTAGCTTAACAATTTGCAGAAAAGTAGGATATATATATGTGTATAAGCTGCTGTTTTTGCTACAATGATGAAAAGTGCCATTTGTGCTCCCAAGTGCGGGAAACCAAAATCGAGATTCCTTTTATGTCCGAAACAGAGAAACCACCAATCACAAACCATGCAATAAGAATGGTCCAGTTTGTGCTCTGCCATCAAGTACACATTTCTACTCCTCAAAGATTACTCCGGTTGAATCATTCTGCAAAGATGTAGTGTGGATTGTTTATACACACCTGGTTTACACACCATTCTGTTTAACAATAAGTCCTGTTATGTGCGTGCCCAAGTTGTTAACCTATTGTTAACACATCATACATGAACAGCAGTGTAGCGGTAAGCATCCTTTTTACATATGCCTGATTTACATGCTGTATCTTAAAGCACGTCCGCGACATAACCAAGTTAAAAAATCCACTTTATTATAACCATGAACATACAACAGGTGGATAGGTTTGAAAAGGTGCAATAGAAACATACACATTGCAAGAAAGAAGAAAAACCAAATAATTATTGGCCATTTACAGAAACACTGTTACAGGCATCATATAGCGAAATGTGTCAGCCATAAACTTGGAAACACAGGTAGAATCCATACAACCACATGTATCCAGGTCATGATTATTAGCATTGTTCTGAATACATATCATCAGTGATGATTATTTACCAATTATTATTTACTATTTGTACATGTACAGGTGTATTAATTTTCAAGTAAAATTCGTGGAATCATCCCAGCAATGAATCATTTACGATAAACACACTGGTTTATTTGTCAAAACAGGGCTAAGGGGGATGTTGGGAGTCGAAAAATTTACCGTTTACCAAGTATATGAATACAGGTCAAAATCTAATGTCAAAATTGTTGCACACGAAAAAACTGACAACTTGAGATTTTTTTTACTTTCCTGACCCCTAACATCTTTTCAGTTACTTTAGCTGAAGGGGTTAAGAACTAAATCACTGGATAAACTAACTAATTACTTCTTACTTATCACCCAAGTCAACGCATTTGCCTTTCAATGAACGATCAGTCAGATTCCAGTGAAGAATGACCATCTCAGAAAATTGCACAATTTTTTCCCAAATCCTGAGGGATCCTTTCTACTCTCAACTTTAAAGAAGTTACATTGTGTCAGGACTGCGATGGCTCAATCCAGATCCTTCGCCTGCATAGGTCCTTCTCTGTGGAATGGACTTCCTCCACCGGTTCGCTCTGCCATCCTTTCTGGTAGTCTCTCCTCATCTTTTTCTAAACTAAAATCCTGCCTTTTCCCTCGGGTTGCTCGCACTGGGAGCGCTTCTGAAAGGCTTGCTGTGAGAAACGCTTTATAAATAGCCAAATACAATATAATACAATTGTTACTAAATACTCGTAGACAAATTACGCATTAACAATTACTAAACATTGTTCTTTAAGAATATTCAGTTGGATATGTCTCACGGGTTAAATATTACTAATTAATGTCATCATATAGCTTTTAAATTCTTGTTTCTTTCATTTATATTACTATTTACAGTATCCATATTGTTCTTCATTTAATTTTCAGTGTTACATCTATTCAAAAGCATATCAGGTATGGACATAAATGCGCCTGATCTGAAGTAAATGTTGCACCAAATTTCAGTAAAATGGGACTGGTTTTACATCAAACTCTAATGAAACACATAAATGTAAATCTTTGAAATTTCTCAGCGCTACACAAAAGCCATGTCCGAGAGACCAGCTTATTCACCGGAGCTACATCAAATCAAGTCTGCAATAGCCAGGTTGTTTTGACATTGTTGATTTCCTACATAATTAACAAGCAACAAATGGATTTTGCATTCTACCACAATATAACGCATCATTTTTATCACTTCTAAGCAACACTCCACTTCGAAATCACAATCCTTTAGCACAACCGGTTGAGATTAACAAGGCCCAAGATTCGTAAACAGAAAATATGAGATTTTAACCCAGACCAGAAAGACATCAGAGGACTTTTAGACAGAGAAACAGCCAGCAAATTCCACAGCTTTGTAATCGCAGCGGGACTGACTGACTGGTGGTGCTCTGCAGGCGTACGTTAGACCTGTTCAAGGTCCTACTCAGTGAGAATCTTAAGTTTTTAATCTTTAGTTCAAGGCAAGCACTGAAACAAATATTCACCAAAAATGCACTAAAAATTCTGTCAAAAAATGAAATTCATGAATTTGAAATGTTTTGTTCTTCCACCACATCACACAGGCACCACTGAAATGGAGAAATTTCGCTAGTCGACAGACAGCCTGGGCAAAAGCCAAACGAAACACTTGCTACTGGGTCTTCTTTGTATCGGAGGCGACCTGTGGAACTGCAGACGCACTGCCAGGACGGACCAACTACAAAAGACCAAAACACAACCACAACATAATAACAGCTAACTAGTATTTTGCTTAGGATGCATGTATCCAGGGCAACTGGGGGCAATCCGTGGCAAATTGCACGACCCAGGTGACCCTAGTTAAATGATTGGCAGGCTCAATGCTTAATGCTTTGCCAAATACTGCCAGGTTGAGCCAGACCTGCCCTGTCTGGCTCAAGCTGGTTCACAACCTGGTAATGTAATGTAATGTAATGTAATTAGCAACTTCTATTGCGCCGGTGTCTAATGCACAAGGCATCAACCGATGGCGCATCAAAACAATCCGTAATCAGGTCAACATCCAGAAGATCAGTCCGTAAGAGACAGAGAGGCAGCCTAAGGTGGATAAGCAATTTGAAAGAGGTAAGTTTTCAGCCGAGAACGAAATGACACAAGCGACTGAGCACAGCGCACAGATACAGGAAGAGAGTTCCAAAAGGCAGGCCCAGCAACCGAAAAAGCTCGTTCACCGAGAACAGTTTTTGATTTAGGTATGACCAGACAAAGACAATCAGATGACCTCATTGAATAATGATAAGTCAGAGGAATAAGAACAGATTTTAAATATTGTGGTTGGCTAGAGTTCAAAGTTTTATAAACTATGAGCCCCAGTTTGAAACGAATTCTTTCATGAACAGGAAGCCAATGCAGAGATTTAAGCAGAGGGGTTATATGTTCATATTTGGATGTATTAGTTATGGCTCTAGCCAAAGAGTTCTGAACCCTCTGCAGCTTCAGTATGTTTGATTTATTGATACCAGTAAGAAGTGAGTTACAATAGTCTAGGCGACTGGAAACCAATGCATTTGCCAGAGATATTCTTGCAGACATGGGCACATAACGCCTAATTCTGCGTATATCACGAATGAACATATAGGATGCCTTACAAATACTGTTTACATGGCCAGTGAGAGACATGGTAGAATTAAAGACAACGCCTAAGTTGCGTGCAGCATCAGCCAGCTCAACAATTGAGTCACCCAGTTTCAATGACTTAAGCCCATCAAATTTCTTAAGTTGCTGTGGAGTGCCAAGTAACAGAAATTCAATCTTTGATGGGTTAAGAAGGAGTTTATTGGATGCCATCCAGGACTGTACTTCATCAAAGACAGCAGACAACAGCTGTACAGATGAGTCACATGACAGACTGTCAAATGAAATGTAAATTTGAGTGTCATCAGCATAGAAATGGTATTTCAGCAAATGATTATCAAGCAATGCTCCTAATGGTGTGGTGTATAATGTAAACAAAAGAGGGCCAAGCACTGATCCCTGTGGTACACCGCAAGTCAACAAAGCATCGGATGAATAATTACCATTTAAATACACTGATTGAGTGCGTGGACTAAGATAAGTACTAAACCAATCTAGTGCAGGGCCAGAGATCCCAAACCAGTTCTCAAGACGATGAAGAAGAATAGAATGATCCACAGTATCAAAAGCAGCAGACAAGTCAAGAAGAACAAGTGCTGTCACCTTACCACCATCCATTGAGCAAATGATGTCATTATGAACAGTAAGAAGTGCAGATTCTGTTGAGTGAAACTTACGATAGGCAGACTGAAAAGGGGAGATTAGGGAGTTTGATGACAGGTGAGTTTGCATGCGATTCAAGACTATCCGTTCAAGGATTTTAGATATAAAATTCAAGGTTGAGATAGGCCTATAATTTGACAGATCATCAGGATCAAGAGAAGGTTTCTTAAGCAGCGGGTGAACTATGGCATGAGCAAAAGTAGATGGGAAAGATCCCTCATGCAATGAGAAATTGATAATTGATGTAATGGTGGGACCCAGGACATCAAAGCACTCTTTAAGAAACCAAGTAGGAATGGTGTCAAGGAGACCGGTTTTGTTAGGCGAGGAAAAGATAAGTGTTCGAACCTCTCCCACAGTAGTTGGCAGAAAGTAGTCCATGATAGGAGGTGTACAATTTGGATAGAGGAATTTGTCCAGTGCAAAGGAACTAATCAATTTAAGTCGTATACTAGAAATTTTGTCTGCAAAAAAGTTCAAGAATTTACTTGCAAGGTCATGGGCAGCTAAGCACATTGTAGGAGCCAAATGTAACTTCTCCCGATGTAACAATTTATTTAAGGCCAACCACAAAGATTTTGGTGATGCAGAACTTTCAGCAATTAAATTAGTCAAATATTCAGATTTGGCAGATGAAACAAGTTTTCGAACATGTTTACACTGTTGCTTAAACTTAATGTGATCAGAAGGCAGACGAGAGTGGTGCCACCAACGCTCCAATTGACTTCTTCGACGCCTAGCCTCAGAAATAGCAGAGTTAAACCAAGGCTGTGGTGTGCGCTCTACAACCCTCTTAATTTTAAAAGGAATTTGCTTATCAAGCAGCTCAGTTAGAGTGGACTGGAACTGCAGAGCCAGCTCATTAGCGGTTTGTGCAGGAGATAGCAACAATGGAGATGCCAAGATATCATTCTTTAGCTTATTTAAATCAATTTTATGCCAGGGGCGAAATTTAACAATTCTATAATTTGGTGGGGCTTTAAAAGGGAAGTCAAATTTTGAGAAAATGGCAACATGATCCGAAAAATATGACTCTACAGAAGTAACAGAATGAAGTGACTTAGAATCAGAACGAGTTATCAGGACATCCAAAATGTGACCTTTATTATGCGTAGGAAAGGTAATGAGCTGTCGCATGTCAAACCCTTCCAACATATCAAGAAATGCCAATGAGTAGTGATTAGCTACATCTACATCAATATTAAAGTCACCCATAATAACTATTTCTGAAGGAGATGAAATCAAGTACTCAAGTAGTGACTGAAATTCACTCAAAAAGTCAGTCAAAGAGAGGGATGGTGGGCGATAAATATTAACAAACAATCAATACTTGCTTGTTACCAGAATTTAGAGTAGCAGCCAAGACTTCAAATGACTTGGGCTTTGGAATAGGCAAACTGAACTTATGCAGTGGGAGATATGATTTGAAAAGAAAAGCAAGCCCTCCACCCTTACCACTAGACCGAGGTTCATTCAGGATAGAAAAGGTTGGGGGTGTCACATCAGAAATAAATGCTGCTGTATCATTGGGTTGCAGCCAGGTCTCATTCAGAGCAAGTATATGTAGATAATGCTGACAAAGAAAATTATGTAAGACTGCAGCCTTATTTCGAAGAGAACAAATATTTAACAGACCAATACTTAGACTTTGAATTCTAATTGGACCAGGGTTTATTTCAATGTCACCAGCCAAAAGAAATAGCAGAAGCAGATATAAAGACAACCCACGACATTTAGTTGAAGATGATCTGCGCAAACCTGCACGAAGAACAGGATAAGAAGTATAGTTACTTGAACTATACAAGAGAACATATGATCGAACCGAAAGAGCAACACCCGGAACCAGATAAAAAGAATGGGCCTGAGCCAAGTTTGTAAATAGACCAGAATGTGGTGATGCATTGGAAAAATCAGTGACAGAGTTGTCTAAACCAGATTTGGCAAAGAGCAGAAGCATGAAAAACACACAATGTAAAATCAAGCAACATGAAGAGGCAGCCATAGTGAATGTCATTATGTCAATACTAGGAGGTCTGGTCTGGCATATCGGGCTAGTATACATATACATTTATATATAAATAAACATTAAAATAAATGTATGGCATAAGTGCATTAATATATAATACAGTTTCTGTATTCATGACTTTCCATGCAGTTTCTCTATTCACGACCTTCCACTGCAAGTCTTTCTGCCTCATCCCATGACATCTCCAAAGACATTGCCAGCCAAAGTCTTTGTAAACTACATTTTGTGCACAGCTTCATTTCCATACAAATACTGCTAAGATAACCAGAAAAGATACCACCAAGCAGACCTCACACACACGTAGAACCCCACTCACCATCCAGAGGTGACAGTTGCCATCATATCAAAGGTAAAGATGCATAACAACGAGAAACACTCACCTCGTGCAACGTAGTAGCTGCAACGTCGATCGCTTTCCCCACCTCCGGATAGCTCCCTGTCGCCCGCGTGTACACCCACGCCCCAAGCACGCCGAGCAGAGCGAGCATGAGCAGATTCAAGACGTTCGCAACGGACTCCAGTCCCAGCATTCCCATCAGAGTTCCAATAATGTACAATGCCAAGATCGTCGTGAAAATGATCATCGGCGTCTGGACTCCTGTGTAGACATTCTTTGCGATGTTGTGCTTGAGTAGGTTGTCGTAGGCTGCCTCTAGCTCTTCCTCCAGCTGAGCTGCGTAGACCTTGCTGAACTCGTCTCCACCCATCTTGCGTGCGGAGTTGAAGAGATCCAGTGCCTCCTTTCGGCAGCGAAGGTTTTCCGTGTTGAGTAGATCAGGGTGAAGGTATGGCTTGTCACCACCACAAACCTTAAAAATCAACATAGAAATTATTTACTTCTGGACTGTTCATTGAAGCAATACTGTTAGTTACTTAACGGGAGCTAAATAAATAATGACCAATGTGCTATATCATATCACAAAGAATATGTGAAGGACTGAAGGTAGATATGTTTCGGCTGATCGATAAGCATGGAATCTTGCAGTCCCTCCACCAATACCGCCATTCACCCACCGTCGTCTGCCCCAAGCTCCTCGACTTATCACCCACTGGCTTTCCATTTCAAACTGAAGTATCACTTCTTCAAGAATTCCTACCCTAATCCATCCGACCCACCACCTTCGAAGCTTT
Source organism: Aporrectodea caliginosa (assembly GCA_020284085.1). Classification (NCBI taxonomy): domain Eukaryota; kingdom Metazoa; phylum Annelida; class Clitellata; order Crassiclitellata; family Lumbricidae; genus Aporrectodea; species Aporrectodea caliginosa. The sequence goes on from JACEVL010000521.1 coordinate 109,918, forward strand.
CTCATCCTCAATGAAACCTGCCTTAGCAGCTGCTCTGCCTCCTCTCTCTGGTCTCTCTGGCAACTGGACTCGGATCACAACTGCACATTGATCTGCGGACAACCCACTGATATGACGCAATGCTTGTGAATAAGTTGGTGCCCTGAGCTTGCTTTGAAGTAGCACTTTAGAAATGTGGAGTTTACGATTACGTGTCTTAAAGCAAGAGAGAGTTCAAGTATTGGACAAAATTATTGGTAGTGACAGAAAACTCAGTACTCCTGATCCTTCAAACATCCCGATATCTAACTGCACTTTGCCTGACAACTGACTAACAGAGCCACAGATTTCCTCTTCTGTACGACCTTGCACACATTAAATTTTTAATAATAACAATAACATTAAGTTCAATCAGAAGTTGTACCTTCTCCATTTCTTTGGTGTAGAGATCCTTTGCATTGGCAACAGCTGATAGGTTGTTGGCCTCTGCGGTCGCCTGTAACACAAACAACTCAACTGCTTAGTTTTAATATCTGAGGAAAAAATATGGGGCCGTAACGAGTAGTAATTATTAGAATTAAGTGTAATTTATACACGTAGTAACCACAAATAAACAGTAAACTGACCTGTAACATTGATTTTGGCTCAGGTAACTCATTTCCTTGGTAGATCTTCATGTATGCCTACAACAGTTTAACAAACAATTAAGAAAAATCCATGTGAAACCTGTACACAATAGAGAGTCAACAGGGCAGAAATGGCAACCCCACGTTTGAAGCAACCTACCTTTGAAGTAGCATCACCTGTAGAATTCAACTCAATTTCTACATCAAAATGTTGAAAAGAGAGCTCATAACTTTAGGAAAACCAAAAACCTACTGAGAAACAGTAAAACTAGATCAGCTATAACAATACCTTTGAAGCTGCACCTAGGATCATGCTACATGTACAATGAGAGGTTACATTACATTGTTAAAGTCATTGGAAATATTACATATCCAACTAGATAACAAACTCTCACATTGTGGGACACGGTAGTTGATTGGTTAAAGTGCTTGCCTTGTAATGTAAAGAGTATGGGTTCAAAACTCTTTGTGACAGTTACTGTATATGATGGACATTGAGCAAATCCTTCATCCACAGTTGCTCACTACCATTGGTGCTTGGCCATTAGATATTGGTGCCTACTGGTAATACATGCATAATAATAATAATAAAACTCTTACATGAAACTTCAATTGAAACATAGTGTGCTGTAAAGAAGCTCTCATATGTATACTCTACGTTCACATCCACAATGTTCATAATTGTAATTGCATATTTATACAGCACCACCTCAAGACAGACTCATCAGAGATGCTGCCAACCTAACACAGCGTTTCAGAAAAAGAGCAAAGAAAGGCTGAGACGCAGTTTGTTCCAGATGGATGGGCCAACCACAGCAAAACTCGTAAATACTGTCAATGTGATTATGGAGAATTATTGATTTGGAAATGACTTTTTAAACAGTGTGCTACCTTGAAGTATTCGATAAGTTCTCTGCCAGTGATGGGCGAACCGTTGATTTCCTTAACGACGAGGTTGTTCGCACTCAGAAGCGAACCAACAAACTCCTTTACGTTAATCTTGAAATCGTCTTCGATGTCTAGACACAAAATTACACAACAACAGACAGATAAAATAAAATTATTTATTGCAATAAATAATCAATAATAAATAATTAACAATAAATAAATAAAAATATTAAATTTAATAATTTAATTAATTAATTAGTAATTAAATAAATAATAATTAACTGATAAGCTGACAGGAGCATCATAACATGAGGAAAATGGTGCTACAGAAGCTTCTGGATTAGATATATCAAAAATACAATAATGACAAAACTAACAATTACAAAACAGCAAAAATATGTGGCAGCATAATACTACATTTAATTAATTTACTTCTATTGTCCAATTATCAAAATTAACAAAGTATCAATCGAAAGTCACTTCAAGTGAAATCGTGGCCATAGTAACCGTTACAGAAGCCAGATCCAAATCTGATAAGTCAGAGAAATGAGAACTGAAGCTATGCACATAAGCAAAGTCTAAGACAGGGTGGGATGCGTACGAACCATGGGCCGGGTCTGGCCCCTGGCGACCTTTGAACCGGCCCTTGACATGTCTTTTATATCAGCATGGTACCTAGCACTTGGAAACCTTTTATCCATTTTATGTATTTTTGAAACTGAATAAGCTTAGGTATTAGGATAATTTTAGGTTTTCAACATAAAATTATCTTCATTTACTTTAACAGTTATTCTACAATATTTAGTTTCAATAAAATTAATATTGGCTCATTTTCTGGGGCAAATAAATATGCAAAAATAAGCCCACGATTGGCATACGGCCCCTGAGCTAAACATTTTAGGGCGGCCCTCTGTTAAAAGAAGTTGCACATGCCTTGTCTAAGAGATGCAACATGAAGCCCACCATTTCAAACCTGTACATTACCTGCTTACAAGTAGATAATGTACAGGAGAGCCAATGGTGGCAATGTTAAAATGAAAATAAAATATGCAGAAAGAGAGGAGAATCAGAAGAGAAAGACATACCTGACAAGCGGCCATCAAACTGTGGCATTGTGGCGACCGTGAGTCCAGGATGAGGCATGAGAAAGCATCCGATCTTCACAAAGCACGAACGCAGGTGATTCCTCAGCTGCTGCAGCTCAGAGTGCTGGATTTCGTTTATCTGTTGCCGAATCAGATGACAAAACCACTCTGGAATCTCATCATCTTATTTACTCAAATTTCTGGGGTGCAAATTATGAATTTATGATGCAGCAGAAACAGCTTTCGCATAAACACCGATTTGTATGCGCGAGAGTGTAGTGCTTAGGATGCTGGACTAACAGCCCAGAGGTTTTGTGTTCAAATTCCCACCAGCCTTCTATTCCACTTGCACCTCTACCGACTAGGCTATACATGAGTACATTGGCAGCACAGTAAGATTATAAAGTGATTGGGAGAAATGTCTTCTCAATCTCGATGCTAAGGCAAAGAAAATAAAGTCGCAAACTCTTCATACACATGACTGCTTCTCAGAGTTAGCTTTACAATATCTCTTCTTCCTTGCAGTCTCAGCGAGGTAATGACAACTTAAAATTTATATAGCTCCAATGTTCCATGTATCCTACAAACAGATGACATTTATACCGCATCCTTTTTGGCCTATGCAAACACATGAAGGAGTAAGCATGACATACCTGGAGTCGTTGGTCGAGAAGTCGTTCTCCTCCGACGCTACCATACTCGTAATCATAGGGAAACGGCCAGTCACGCACGAGGAAATGCAGATGCTACAGCAGTCAAAAAACACAGCAGGGCATTGTCATTAGTCTTTCATTTATTCCTTTATTTATTTCATAGCTAATTCTGAGACATTGCAGCATTCTCCGACAACGATAATGTTCTGCTCAGATGTAGAGGAACAAATTTGAGATAATTTAGATAATAATAAGAATGCTATCCCTAATTTTGACATCCTGAGGAATCATATTGTTTAAGGAAATGTGTTGCACACATGACTACCTAAAACAAATGTGTTATACGGTAGTTTTTATGTCACACAGAAACTTCTGGAAGCCAAGAGGCAGCCCTTCTTCTGTCAACTCCACTGCAACACTTTCACATGATCATCATCCTTCAAGCAAACGAAACTAAGTTCTTAGATAACTCTGAAGTCAGCATGGACTTGTGGCATTTTGCTACTGACCTGAAATGGTTTTGTCGTGGTGGCTTCTAGTGCCAGTCTTCCATATTCGGTAAAAAGCTGCAACGGAAAAGCAGAAATAAAAATAGAACTAAAAACCACAAGAAGTCAAATCTTTTGAATTTATCAGTGCCTGTTGAAGTTTGATGCCTGGTATATATGCATCTAATCTCTTTTATTATTATCTTCTCTCTGGGACAGGCAAAGAACTACATACAAACTCTGCACATTTCTTAATCACCAAAATCATTAGCAAGTGTTATACTGCCCTGCTTTGGCAAAAGGAAGCAAGTCACAGATTTTAGTTTCTGAGAAAAATGCGAAAAACAACTCAGGCCTGAAAATCGGTCTGAATTTACGCGTACAATTCCAAGGCAAAAAGAAGCAAGTCCATGCGTAATTGCGTATGCATCAGATACGCATGGACTTGCTTCTTTTTGCCTTGGAATTTTCCAGTACTACATGGACATGCTTCTTTCTGCTTCTGCTTTTCCGCCAGAACCACATGCAATAATAACTATTTCTATAGTCGATTGTGTTGGACTTGCTTCTTGAACCAAAATGATACCGATATGTCATTTTAACCTTATACTGGACTTGCTTCCTTTTGCCAAAGCACGGCAGTATAAACCTTGATCCTCCTCAGTTTGTCCCTACCACAGTTATGCAGGGACCTTAAGTGGCAGTATTATTCGACAGTAATTTCACCGACTCAGGTTGGGAGCGCCACTGGTGAGTTCTTTTCTTGAAGTGGTACTCTATAAATTACAATTGCGATTCTCCTGTGCATTCTCATCAAAGGAAGTGATAGCTGGAATGTCGTTGTTTTAGTATTTCAAATTCAGACCCTGATACCCTCATGGATCGCCCTTGAAACAAGTGCCACTCTCAGATGCCTTCTTTCTTCTTTCTCTTGGGCCTGGCGTGGAAGTGTTGCTCACTACCAGTATGTATCTTGAAGAGGTGTCACATGTTACGTATTATGTTGTGTAGGCTCATGTTATGTAATACATTCCATAGGCATATGTTACTATCACATTGTGTACTGTGTAGGCACTTATACATGTAGACATTTTATATGTCATCATAAAACCATTAATAAAGAATGCAATGCGCGACCTGTGACCTAACTCTGTTCGATCCTCACTCTTCATAGCTAACAAAATTGCACTCCCATCAATGTGGACTCTTGTTAAGCCCCACACCGGAAAATTCTCAAACCCACCGACAGTAGCCGGATTTCCGGTTTCCCTGACCTATTGCATTTCAACTAGGTTGCTCCAGGAGTCTATGATTCATGACAGTGACCTCAACGGAAGCCACTATGATGATGATGATGATGAAACCGACCATTTCTACTGCGCCGTAACAAAGCACATGCTGTTACAAGGGCACTATCAACCGATGCCTTGCGCGTCACCATATTGGCGCGATTGAATTCTCTGTATCAGAACTGATTAGACAACGACCTGCAGGTGTTGAAGGTCATCCTCCTGGATGTTAGACATGATGTTGTAGATCTGGATAGAGCTGAGCATCGTACTAAGGGCAAAAACTGTGGCACAGTCTTTGACGGTCGACTGACTGTCGAACGCTCCTTGTGTATCCATCAGCAACACACATGCCTTCAGAAAAACATGGAACACACAAAACTCTGTATATACAAAAGAATATCACAGAAACTTATTACAGGAACTCAACTGTATACACCAACAAATGGCCCAAAATCTTAAAGTCTTAATACATACAAGAATAATATGGACACTGTGTATACATGAACAGCACAGAAACTTTGTACACAAAGAGAATGCACAGAAACTTTGTACAAAAAGATTTCATAAATTATGCATGTAATATGTATAAGTACCAAAACTTTACACAAGTATGTGCATGCATGCATATAAGTATGCATGAAGAAACTGAATATAGTGCTGCCTGTTTTATGGTACCTCCATCTGTGCTGATCTTCTTGCCGTAGTACTACCATAGTACTATCATTACCCTAAACCAATCCCTCACCCCCATATGGTTACCTAACTGATCTAAGCAACTGCATTTTAGGAATATCACACAATCCTTGTTAAAAAATTAAATATTCGTAAATTTCCATCAGAAAAATATTTATTAACTATCAACATTCAATTAAAGCTTAGTGCACGCAATGACTAACCTTCAAAGTACACAGTTGAGGAAAAATTAAAACAGAAACTAACAAAAGCCTCTGAATGAGGACAGTCGTAAGGAAAGATTCATCACCTGTTCACCGCTTGGAAGGACAACATCGAACGGCTCGCTCCACATCAGGATACCAGACGTATTCCGGTCTGATCCGCCTCTCCATGGAAATCCTTTCAGAGGTTGACTGGGATCGCCGAGCCACTCACTACCACCCTGAAACAACAAACAAGCGGTCATATGCAGATTAGTCACCATAATGTCCAGATTCTGGCCACTGTAGCCTCACGTCTCGTTTCCCCAACTTTCACATTTCAACCGGGATCTTCTGAATATTCACCTGATTACAACTTGGTGTTGGTGTGCCATCAGTTGATGCCTTGTGCATTAGACACCAGCACAACATTAGTTACTAAATACTATTTAAAAATCAATGTTGACTGTTCAAATGTAATTGGAAACTTCTATCGAGCCAACGTCTAATTCATATGGCATAAAGCGATATGCTTACACTTCAAACAACCACTGACTGACAGTATGCTTGATATTTCCTGTTGCCCAGCATCAGTGCTCACTTTGGAACTATGTAAGGGGCATCATAAAGCTTGAGTTACATTGCTTAAAGCAACTCACCTTGTTACTAAGGCAACGCAAGAAGAAGTCCAGCAGAAACGACTTTCCCTTGCGATACGCTCCAGCAACAGACACAACAATAACTTTCTTGTCTCGAACGCGTTTGTCCAAAAGGATTCGCTCGAGCGCTGCTTCGTTCAAGGAGAACGTGTGATCATCCTCGGTCACGACTACCTGCAGGGCAGAGGCTGGGGAACCAGTACCTGTTTCTGAACACAAAGTACCACTCACTCTAAGAAAAAGACTATTTGTACCTTCAGCTAGCCTAGGAGGCAGCAATGTAGTATAGTAGGAACCAGATTCAATCAAGGGAGCCAGTCAGTCATAAGGGCAAACATGACTACATGAACATTATAAGTTTACATGAAAGTGGGGAGGTTAAATGTTGGACGTACTTTTGGAATAAATTATATAAAAACTAAAATTTGAAACTAGCGATTTGTACCTTTAAACTATAGGTGGTTAGTTTGTAACTGGGCATTGATAACTACGCCAAATTTAAATATTATGTCTGCATCTGTTACTTCATCATCCAGGGTATCTCCATTCCCATTATCCTTATCTTATGCATACCCTAAGTCCCTAACGGTACCCTGCCAAAGGATAACGTTCCAGGGTTGGGTGCTAATGCATAAGGTCGCTTTCGTCTTCATTCAAAGGATCTACAAGTGATAACCGACCATAGTATACTCAATTGGTAAAGAATAAAGCACAAGAAAGCTATTGCTTAGGCCAATTATTTGGAGAGTTTCGCTCTTCATTGGAACATTAACTAATTCATTAAAATAACACAACGAACCAGTGTCAGCCATCTTTGCAATCTCTCATGCCACCATTCACATATATACTCTCCGTTGAGAACGGCGTGTACCCGTGTACCAAGCAACAGATGGCGCGTTACGACAGACGACGGATTATTATAGATGAAGCACATTTTATTCATATGCAGAATATGCGCAATAGGAATTAATTATACATTCGAATAATAATAATCTTTCTTTAGCGACCATATTATATAGCCTACGGCATCGATTAATTCTATTCATTTTTCAATGAATTGCTCGCGTCAGATCCTTGATCACCACCCAAAAAAGCGAAGTCGCAGGAGCCATGGCTTATTCACAGGCGCTTAGTCAAAACATAATTGATAGCCGCGTGGTGGTGCAATCGGTTCCAGGCAGGGCTGTTAAAGGCTTGGTTTTTTGGTTTTTGGTTTTTTTGGTTTAAAAAAAAAACAAAAAATCGCAAATTTTGGTTTTTTGGTTTTTTACAAATTTTGAAATTATAAATGCCAAAAATAGCGTCTCTTCAGCTCTCTTGACAATAATATTGTTGTATGGCTTTGTTAACTTCGTTTTATGCCATTCTACGGTTCTACTGTTCTAGTTAATTTCATTTATAGCCTATGCATCTGATTAATTTGAACGGTATTCTGCCATTTCAATGAGTTTTATGATCCGAGATAGGAAAATCTCAAAAAGAAAAAACCAAAAAACAAAAAAACCATAAAAAACCAAAAAACCAACTTTTCATTTAGAAAAAGTTTGGTTTTTTGCACCTCTGGTTCCAGGTCAAGATCCAAATTAATTAAGGGGTCAGGCAGACACCGTTCGTGAATAAGCTGACGCCATATAGGGCCTATAATAATTACGCACTTAGCCTAGCTTAAGTTAAAGTAGCACTTTAGAGTTTACAATTGCGTTAAAAAGTATTTGGCTTTTGCTTGGACGGCCAATGCAATGATTTAAATAGGCCTATTGCTATTGGCTACATGCTTCACCTATCGGCAGAGGTGATATTACAATGTTCATATTGTGAAGTTTTAGTGACAGGCGGCCTATAGCTCAAGACTTGTCAAGGTATTATACTAATATGTAGGCTATGGTCCCATAATGGTATTGTATTGTATTGTATTGTATTTGAACACTTGTTATAGCGCCCCTACCAGATTTCCTATTCAGAGGCGCTCCCGACTACTGCGCGAACGCTGAATCGGAGTTTCACGCCGAAGCGCATGAGCAATTGCGAGTGAAGGACTTGCCCAGGGGTCCCTACGCGGCGACTTTGAGGTGGATTCGAACCCGCAAACCTCCAGCTGCAAGGCACCGAACATACCCTACACCACCGCGCCCCAGTTGTATTGTGATGTGTTGTATTGTGTGTTGTATTGTACTCCACGTTTATAATGCGACCGAGCCACCCGCAGTAAAGATCCGAGAAATTAATCTCTGATAAACCGACCCGACCGGGAAGCGAACCCGGGGCGCCGGCGAACAGGCACCAACCCACTCGGCCACTCAGGATCCTCGTATACGATATAATTATATGGATTATATTGTTATGTACGTGGCCCCATAATGTACGCATTAAACTGTTATATGGATTAGCCTAATGTAGGCTACGTAGGCCCACGCCTCTGCATTGCCCTGTCTGACTGCCTTCAGTTAAAGATAGCCTACACAGCTGCGGTTAGGAGCATGATGGATATATTTTGTGATGATGTATACAGGCTACGTGTGCGTCATTGACACATTGCGTATACGTCGTCTATTTTGAATACGCGCTCGTGCGTGGAAACCCTTATATTGGACAAAATGTGGCATTGAACCATTATGGCATTCTTGCCAGAATATTTCGCCTAACCCACCGCATGTTGGCCGTGATGACGTGCCCAGCTTTGACGTTTGCCCTGTCTGCTCCAATTTTGCCCGGTTAGCTAGCCTGCGTAGGCTAGGCCTACATGTAAGATCGTAGGCCTACATCCCACGCGTACGTGGCCCTCATTCAAACTGGTTGCGGTGCTTGTGATCGAAGGACTTCATGTCTACCCGATTATTAATTCAATGAAAAAAGTGTAGGACCGACCCGGACGATGCCATACGGTCGCTACAGAAACAAGGGTAGACTACATTTACATTTAGGCCTAATTTCTGTGGTTACCCATGGATCGTAATCGTAATCTCGAGATTTCTACAGTGCCCAAAACAGCCATTTCGTCACAGGCGCTTAGTCAAAATAAAATCGATAGGCAGGAGGTGTAAAATGGACGTGGCAGTAGTCCTACATTTCCACTTACCTGTACGATCATGTGCATTAATTTTGAAGGTGATGTCAAAACCTGACACCTCCGACAAATTCTCAGAGCCTTTGTGAAATGCGCTCTATGAATAAGCCTAATGTAGCCTGCTAGATGTGACTTTTGTGACACTTGTACCATTTGTACACACCCCGACCAATGAAAAGCTTCTCCTTTGGTCACGTGAAATATTGCTATATATAGCTCTTGGCGTTGCATTATTTTGACAACAAGATTTTTGTAGACTTTGTTTTGCGTTGTAAATTCTTGTAATCTGAAGCAGTGTTTTTAGACATCATAATGGCTCAGAAAGATGGCTTTAGCGCCTGCTTCCGTCTTTTCTTTGTGGTTTTAGTTGTGGCTGCTCTTGCCCAGTCATCGTGTATCGATAAGATACGTGGGATCCTGAATGGGTCAGAGGGTCGTCTTCTTATGGGCGGATGGAGGGCCATTGATGACCCGCAGGGCGATCGAGTCGTGAATGGCATTGTGGCCTCTGGTGTGAAACAGCACAACCAACAGTCCAACGATATGCGCCAATATGAGCGATTTGATTATGGAAATGTCGAAGCCTATTCACAGGTAAGATTCTTTCGACGTGGCAGTAACTCGACTGTTTCAGGGGTCCCGAACCAGTCTTTATGTTTCATTTTAGGTCATTATACGAACATTGAAAACATCATTAACAGTCTTCGAACAAAGATAAATTGCCATTTATTTATATAGGACAGAGGTATTATAATAGCTGACTCAATCTTCAGCAGTGCATGGAGTTCATCAGAGGTTTGGGAACTTGGACCACTTGATCTGTCAGAGACGAAATTGTTCCCCACGATTTCGGTGGCTGTTCAAGTACAAACGCCCCTGCCCATCCAGAACATTATAACCATACCAGTGCCATATTGAATTGGCAATAGTGATAATGATTACTTTCTGTTAACATATAGACATAGGTGTAGCTACATTGAGGCACGAGGAGGTAGTTGCCTCCTCTTGCTTTTCTTATATACTGGAACTTCCATTGACTAATGACCTTAATGACGAGGATTTTGCCAATAGCCTGTGAAGTTGCCTCCTCTTGAATTTAAGTCTCGCTACATGCCTGCATGTAGAAGGAAACCTTGAGAAACTTGGATAATTAGAATAACAACAATAATAATGACAGTGTTTACTAACAGCTACCAGCAATCTGTTTGATAATAGTAAAGAGTAAACCGATTATGAATTGGCGACTTAAGTCATACAAACAATCATGTCAAATGGAGACAACCACTGAACCTTGATGTGGCTGAGGTGCAGGGCAGACGATATATGGCACACAATAATAGTCGATGACTGTTTTCAAATTCATTACAATGATGGAATGTTGGCTCGTGATGGATAGCACTTGTAACAGGCTGGACACAAACTGCATACTCTAGAAGAAGGGCAAATAGTATATTGTAATTAATAATAATACGTTTGTGCGACATGCGACATGGTGTGCAGAAGTGTGCTTTCACTCAGCCAAAGGTCATTGGTTTGAATCTTCTGAGCACACAGTGTGACAACTGGGCAGTTGTTTATGCACCAACTGATTCTATCACCAAAGTGTATGATTTGATGTGAAGCTGGAAAGTAAAGGATATGTTCGGGCTCAGTGCTCACATCTTTTGGATTTGACCAGTATGGAGTATGGACTTAGGTTCCTTAGAGAATTAAGTTAGTTGCACCTCTGCATTTCAGTATTTGAAAATGAAACTTTATATACAGATTTTCGCTTAGCATTAATTGTGGAATAATGGTTTGTAACTGATCTACTCATTACTTTTAATTTCAGCTGGTGAACGGTCAGAACTACTGCGTACAGTTCTTTCTTGTGAGCAACGGTTGCAAGAACAGCTTGAGCGATTATTGCAGAGATGGAGTGAGTGAAGCAGGCGTACAGTTATTCATTCAGTAAATTTCTGCCCAAAAGCACCATCACTGGTCCGCAGACCACCACTTTGGGAAGCACTGTTCTAAAGCACTATTTTCATAATGCACAAGACGTCACTTGATGGCCATTTTGACAAATAATCCATTTGAGAAACCTTAAAATCTGACAGGTTATCAATAGGTCAATCAATATCGTTTTTTCAGTATATCAAGCTGACATAGATGCAAGTTGTTACATAATGTGCATAAGCATATTTATCAGAAGTCAGCAGTTGAAACACATGAGTCTTAAGTTTACAGCTGAATAACGGAACAATACAAGTCTGAATAAGAACTGACGGAACACATGGAACTTAGCTTCAAAGCTTTCATACTTGCCATTTAGAACATATGGGAGTGATAGACTAATTTTCTCTAATACTGTGAAGTTGTTTTCTTTGTAGAAGAAGTTAGTGTGTTCTGTGTCGGCATACAAGGCTTTTAGAGAAACGGATGCTAGCATCGATCCTACGACACTTGTCTGCACGACATCTGCATAAAGATTCACGCATGAAGATTACTTGGAACCACTTCAGAAATCTGTTCTTTAGTTTACTTGAAGATTCTTTATGTATTGTCTTTCACATGTTTCACATACCTAGCTAAAATGTTTTAGTTACGTTAATTTATTGAATAGCAATGAAATTCAGCAACTGAAGCACACTAGATTGAGGCAAGGTCTTTGGGATAGATATTTTAATTTTCCTTTTTTGTAATGTTTGTTGTTTTGGACTAGTGTGAATATTTTGAAAATGTCTGCATTCCATCAAATGGTATTATAGAAAAATTATATTTAATGAAGTAATTGCATATATTTTAAGAGATTGAATTGAAAACATATGGAGCATATGCATACACTATCATTCTAGACAGCAAAAATGAAAACATGGATATTCCTGTCAGCAAGTAGAAATCTGAGTATTCTTTATTGACTGCCAGCAAACGGTGGTAATACAGTAGAAATATGCAATTGTATTCTATGCAATGCCATATAACATTCTTATAAAGATATTTCTTTTTGCAAAGGTGAATTATAATTGATTTTGTGGCTTAACAAATAAGTTATTGTGTCATGTCAACATAGGTCAGAGCTTCTGTGTGTTGAGGTAGACAAAATGAGATGTTGAAATTAATGAGATGCTTATCCATAAATTGTCTGGTAGCCTGTTCTCCATGAACAGCTCTTATCTGAAGGAGCTTTTAGGTCTATTCTCTTGAATAAAGTTAGACTTGGTAAGCAGTTTCATCTCAAAGTCCAGTTCTCGTAATAAGTATTTCTGTTGTCGTGTTGGAGTCCGTCAGTTTAATCCTGAACAATTGTGTTGACAATTACCTAGCCTAAAATGAACTCGTAACACCAATTGCCTCGTAAGGATATGCAAAGTTTTTGGATTTTGACCATTCTGCTCCAACGATTATGGTTCTTCACTGCGGGTGATTTGAAGCGACCATCAACTGATGTCTTGTTCATCGTGATAACGGCGCTATAGAAGTCACTAGATTAGTTTACGATTGCCATTAGCTCTAGACTAGATAGTTGTTCCTTTAACAGTAATTACATGATTAGCTAGGGCATATCATGTTGTATCTCAAAGGTGAAGGTTTCTGATGGGAAAAGATTGCTGTTGCCGTTAGTTTCGGGTGTTGCCAGGTCCAATTCTTCGTTATGAAACTGCGTCTTCTGAAAAAATATACAAACCGTTAAATGAATTTTAGACATTCGGTATTGGATTGTTCAGCTTCCGAGTGCAGCCGTGTTTCTGAAACCGGTTTCCTGGCATACTGCAATCTGACATTTTTGTGGAGGTGGTAATATGTAATGCTTGTTTCTTGATGCCATTTTATTTAGTGAAGATATTTGAAATTGCTGTGAATTATAAATTTTGCACTTAACAAGATGGATTTTTACGATGTTGCACTGGTTGCCTGTGCAAAAACGCAATGAATTTAAGATCTTGATGCTTATCCATAAATTGTCTGGTAGCCTGTTCTCCATCTTACTCTTATCTGAAGGAGCTTTTAGGTCTCATTCTCTTCCATCTGTTGTATGGTGACTTGGTTTCACAGGCCTGAACTGTCATGGTTCAGCATATTAATAAGTATTTTTGTTGTCGGTCCAGTCCGTCTTCATGGAATAAGTTGTGTAACAACCTGCCACATGAACGCCTAAGCCTTTTGCCTCGTTTATGCAAGTTTCTGAAGACCATTCTGTTCGATTGTGATGTCACTTAGGTCGGGGCGCCTCTGATGAGGTTCTCTTGAGGTGGCGCTATAGATGTACATGCAAGTTTACGATTGCCATAAGGACGCCTACACAGTACACACATTTACGTCAACATAATTATTAGCTAGGGCAGTGCTTCCCAAACTTTTTACCACCGCGACCCAATTTTTAGAACGACAATCTATCGCGACCCACATAGCTCTACTGTACAAAACGTTTTAAAACTCCGATATTTTTATTTATTAATTAACACAATTTTACAAAAACCTCGATCTATTTCTCATAGTGAGGCGTGTGTGAATGGTGCGTTTGCTACCGGTTAGGCTACTACTGATGACGGCATTGACGTACATGTCAATGCGAGTTATTTTCAGGCGCAAGGAGTTCGACAGTTGCAGCTTGCTTCGAAATTTAGTTTTGATTCCGAAAAATTGGAGTGGCTGGGTTTTCTAATTGGGGTGCTTCGTCTGAATATGCCAACGCAATTTTTTCTTGTGTATGCCCTTGTTTGCAAGTACTTCACAGCAAACAATGCACTGAGCATCTTCTTCATCTCTATTCCACGAAAATCTGATGTTTAATTAGTCGAGTGATACTATTTCATCACTTTTCTTCGTTTCTATTGCTTTGAATTCGTTGTTTCAGGCTCGTCTTCAGTGTCGTTGTTGGTTTCTTTGTCAACCAGTTATCCATAATGCAAAGAGTATGAACTTAGAGGAGACAATAAAAAACAATGCGATGAAGAGAAATCGATTTGAAGCTGTTGTATCTGCTGTTTTTAGAACTTTTTGTCCAGTAGAGCTATGTGGGAAGCTGTTGTTATGATGGATGTTGGACGTTCCTAAACATGGTGATGAGAAGTTCTAAAACCCTCTAGCAATGGAAATGTGCTGCCATCTAACAACCATAGCGTGCATATAACTCAGGACATACAGTCACGTTCTGGATGAAGCTACCAGAAGGTTCTCGATGGACCACTTAGCTAAATTGGTAAGAGCGTAGGGTGCGTCTCATGCGCCTCCGTGAAAGAGAGCATGTGAATTGAGGTTCCCTTCCCGATGCTGGCTTATTTAAGAGATGTAATTATCGGGATTGCACGTGCGGTCCTTGCACGGGAACTCTAAATGGCGTGGCGTCCATCAGAGGCGAAAATCTGTAGGTCTCTACATACATTTGGGGAACAGATTTTTCGGGGCCTGATTTTTGCATTTTGAGGGGACATATAAGCCCCAGTCAAACATGAGGACAGTCCCCCTCGATCCCCCGTGATTTACCCCACTGGCGTCCATTCAAACGGGCGAGCGGTGGTGAAGGATCTCATCTGATCAATTCATTGGAAAATGAGCAGGGTCAGGGCCTCGA
Source organism: Aporrectodea caliginosa (assembly GCA_020284085.1). NCBI lineage: Eukaryota > Metazoa > Annelida > Clitellata > Crassiclitellata > Lumbricidae > Aporrectodea > Aporrectodea caliginosa. The sequence continues at coordinate 125,081 of JACEVL010000521.1, forward strand.
GGACATAACCCATACGCTTCGCTACAGTAAAAGCGCGAACATTTACATTTCTCGGGTTAGATGCGCGCTTATTGTCGTTAGATGGCAACGCTGAGTTGTGGCTGATTGCCTATCCAAGTTTACACTGTGGACTTTGTCGAATCCAGAATTCCGTATATGAGTGTAATATTGTGCCTTAATTTTGCTTACTATTTTAAAAAATCACGTTAAGATTTTTTAGGATTTTTATATATTTAGAAATCACATTTCAAAAACTTTTCGCGACCCACCAAAAATCGGCTCGCGACCCACCAGTGGGTCGCGACCCACAGTTTGGGAAACGCTGAGCTAGGGCATATCATGTCTTATACTGTGGAGTGTGGACCTTGTGGGAAAACTCTGCTGTTGCCGTACTCGGGTGTTGCCAGGTCCAAGTCTTCATTATGAAACGGCGTCTTAAATATACAAATGGAGACACAAGCTATTGGATCCTTTGTGCAGCCGTGGCGCAGTGCAGGCTATGACGCACATTGTCAATGGCTGTCCGCATACTCGTTTCAATCAAATTCAGGGACAGGCTGTTGGCTATTCATCTAACTAATATCAGCGCTTGTAACTGGCTGGAAAAAACCGCATGAATTGTGTTTAAAGAAGAGGACTATTCGGAATAATTTACGCAACTACTGTTATCAATTTTAAAATTCGGCATCATCGCTTATTCTCATTGTCCCTCTCTTATGTAGGCTATCGGCCTACACTTTCACACGCCGTCGAACCTCCCCAACTGTCACGTAGGCCTACCTCGATCATTTCGCTATCGGAATAGAATCGTCAGTTTTATATCACAACACAAACTAGATAGTGAGGTTGTTGTTGAAACAGTTAAGAAAGATCGATGGTCTATCTTTCTGAACTGCTTCAAACAGCAACCACTCTAATGCTCTAGTATAGGCCTATAGTTTGCGTTGTGATATTAAACTGACGATTCTATTCCTAAGGGGCCGTCCATAAATGACGTCACACAATTTTGGCCGATTTTGAACCCCCTCCCCCTCGTCACACTTCGTCACAAAAAGCAACACCCCCTTGAAAATGACGTCACAAAGCTCTGACCCCTAAAACCAAATTTCCATGGCGAAGCAAAATGCTCTTTCGTGGAACAAATAGGAAGAGCATGCATATTTTAAAATCTAACGGTGACCAAATATTGAAATAATATTATGATAAAGAAAATTATTAATAATGGTGCCTGTATACATAAAAAATAAAAAATAATGAAAATTCAAATAGGCATACTCACAATTAGTGCTGTTATTGTTAAAACTAAATTGTTGCTAGGCCTAATTGTTAAATTTAATTACATAGACCTGGTGTGACGTCACACCTCTCAGACCCCACCCCATGTGACATGTCGCACATCGTCACAAATTTCCGACCCCCTCCCTCCCCTAGGTGCGTGACGTCATTTATGGACAAACCCTAAACCGAAACAATCGAGGTATGTGATGGCTGGGGACATAGGCGCACACTCTCTGGGAGCCTTGTTTGCGAATGCACTCAAAGAGAGTTCAGTGCGTCGCACCCGGCAGAATCCGGACATTAAATTCCAATTATTCACAAATACCGAACATTGTAGCAAATGATCTCACAGACCGTACATATGTAATCATCACGTGAGTATCAAATACTTATTCTGGCCATGTAACCCTTGACAAGAAAACAATTTTCCTCCGAAAATGCGTTAAAACTCGCCTACGGCAATGTAGAATAGACAAATTTTCCTGGGTAGAACCCATGCACCCAGAGACAAAAGCAAAAGTCTGCGCCTATGGTTGGGGAGATTCAATTTAATGTTCAACATCCAATGACAAATCCTGCTAATTTACAAACACACCTATAGAATTGTCTTCAAAAACAGCTAAACAATAGGCCTAACATTCAAGCTATCCTATGTCCGTAAACCTTATAGGCCTACATAACCAGCATAACAGAGCTTAGACTCTATTAAATAGGCCTACTATCCGCTAGTAAAATATTCCCCGTGAAGGGCTTGTCGGATAGGATATGTTGCACAGTTCTCGTGTCTATAGGATTGGCGTCGATCGACTGATCTAGGCGTTCGTTCCCTCGTTGGTTTAAACTGTGTGCTCGTGAATAAGTTGGTGCCCTGCGAATGGCTTTCGAATGACGCTTTAGAAGAACTACGATGACGGCTTATGAGAAAACCTACCTTGCTTGAATCGTCGGCTGACTACGGTAACTAGCCAATAAGCTTACGTTGTGATGTTAGGCTAGATGTGATCATCGACGAAGTCTTCTTCAATTCAACTTCTGCCAGCTGTCGTCAACTTAGTAGTTATAAGTTGATACGATGTAGGCCTAAAGTTGTAGACCATTTAATCGAGATGCGATTCATTTCAATCTTCCAAACTATGTCCCAGCTTGAGACACTAGATGGCGCAGTTATAGATGACAGAAATTTCGTCCCGAGGTTATTATTCAGGAGTCTAAATTCTAATGTTGCCCCGATGAATACGTTGCCCTCTGCTTGAACAATGAACAGTGATTTAAATTGATTAATTTTGCTAATTTTTAACTGCAAAGAACGGTACCGGGAGCAAGAGCAAGAGGGAAACCAAGGAAGAGGTGGATGGACAATGTGGGCGAATGGTTTGAATTATCAACGGAAAGGTTGCTGCGAGAAACCGAGGACAGGAGAGGATGGAGAAGAATCGTCTACAATGCGACCAACCCTCGTATCGAGGACGGTTGAAAAGAAGAAGAAGAAGAAATGACTTTTCATCTATTCTCATTACACTAGGCCTATGGCTAAGAACACAGCGCAAACGCGCTCTCGTGCAAGACTTGTCTTGTTAAAGCGCGCTATAGATGTCTAATTGTATTGTATTGTACTGTATGGGTTGCGGTGTGCCAACCCAGTGTTTCTTCAATAAACGAATATTATAATTATACAGGCTATCTACGCGCTGACTTCGCAAATGTTGACTTACAACTTTCGCCTCTCAACGGCGCTTCTCGATTTCATAAACTCACGAACTCACGAACCAGATTGAAACTATTCGAGAGGGACAGTAAATCAAAACGATAACTATAACAGTAACTAAATAATTATATAATTAACTATTAGGCTACTATAACTATAGTGAAAATAACATCAACGAAAATTCATCGTTATTTTCGTTACAAAATATATAAGTAGCCTAACTAGTGCAATATCGACAAACATGAGAACGTGAAAAAACTGGTGACCTCGTCCTTAGCGCTCCGTCAAAAGCGCTCCGTCAAAAGCGCACCGTCAATTAGGCCTACGCGCTGAAAAATATGCTTCGTCAAATGCGCGCCGTCGAAAGCGCGCAGCATACACTATAAGATTGTATACACGTTTTAATGATCAGTTAAACTGCAGTTTACGTTGGTAAAATTGACACAATCTTCTCAATGCCGTACTTTACGTTGGTTGGCAGTCTAGTCTACGAAAACTGTCATTAATCCAGCTTCTACTTAATCAACAATCCTTTTCATTAAGCAAGTGTTATTTTCATCAATCCAACTTCTACGTTCACGTTTCTATTTAATCAACAATTCTTTTCATCCAGCTAGCTTCTATTTAAGCAAGAATTATTTTCATCAATCCAACTTCTATTTAATCAATAATTCTTTTCATCAACCCAGCTTCTATTTAGTCAACAATTCTTTTATCCAATCCAGCTTCTATTTAAGCAAGAATTATTTTCATCAACCCAGCTTCTATTTAATCAACAATTTAGAACATTAAAACGATAAATTACCCATAACAACCACAAACTAACACTTAACAAACAATAACTACATAAAGAGTTATTTGCTGATTCACATAACTTCGCATTTCACCGCGCGGTATTGTCGGCGCGCATTTGTCTTGCGCGCAATTTACCGTTCGCGCTTTTGACGGCGCGCTATTTCGACGGCGCACTTTTGTCCAGCGCGCTATAAGGACGGGGTGCCGAAAAAACTACTACTGACAGCATATGTTCGTCCCGGATGTAGGGTTAATTTGCGAATTAAACCAGTAGTAGTGCCGGTAAAAACATGAGTAATCTACTCAATAGAGATGTACCGATTAAAGTCCGATATCGCGTTTTGCGATTATGCCGATACCGCGTAGGCTATAGCTGATTATTAAATTGGCGATACCGATACCGCGTAGGCCTATAGCCGATTATCAAACTGCCAATACTCATTATGAGACCGAATATTTCATTATTTGTTTAGTCAAAATGTTCGGTTCCGAAACATAAACCAGTAATCTATCGTCACAACTATAAGGGTGGAGGTTTAAATTAAGTTGGGAAGTTGTTAACGATATGTTTTAATGCGTAAATAATTAATAAGGGACGTAAATCCACAGATGAAAATCAATAAAAAAACTTGGAATATGCAATATTCAAGTAAAATTATTAAATTTTAACACAATTTTGACATCGACACCGATTAACCGATTATTTCTGTCCATACCCGATTATACCGATTGTTCTAATAATCGGCCCGATTACGTGTATGGCCGTTTAATCGGTACAGCACACTACTCAATCATCTTAAGTATCACCATCAACCTACATACAAGGAAGTCCGCACTGCAGAGAGTGATAGAAAGAGGTGGTGCCTATAGATGGGAACTCGGCGAAGGCAATTATAACTGGTGAGATACATGTATATATGTATCGAGCGCCTCTGAGTAGTTATCTGGAAAGGGCGCAGTATAAATTCTATAGATAGATAGATTTATTAGTGTGGAGTAAATTAACAGACACTGTGCCACTGACTACTTTTCAAAAGTTTTCAATTTTTTTGTGATTTTGCGGGCTCTACAACGTCTCCTTTTTCTAGTAGACATAATTATATAGACAACACAGACAACAAATTAGGAAAAGATTACTGAAGGTTATGTAATTGTTCGTTGTACGACCAAAACACAAGACCTCGACGAGACTGGAACCTTACAGAGAAAACCTAACTCCATCCAGTCTTACGCTGATACGCAGTGTTTCCATAATTGTTTACACTCCCGCCAAAAGCATAAAACGTGTAACGCATACTTTCCACAACACCTGGTAGGCCGTATACAATCACACGCCGACTGGCAACAATATATATATATTATATATATATAAGTATATATATAATATATATATGTATGTGTGTATGTGTGTGTTTGTGGATATATGTTTGGATATATATTTGGATATTATCGCGCATAATATGTCATTGTCGTGCTTCATAATATGTCCTACGTAAGACGTTGATGCTGTTGCGTATTGTTACTTATGCCTCTGCATCGGCATTTCTGATTCTCTTTAGATCTGTAGATATACAGCCGTTCGCCGTTTGATATTTACGATGAGTTGTGCTTCGCCCTATTTTAAATATTCGCCATCGAAGCGTGTCCTGGGTCATCTATTTAAAGACGCGCTCATGCATGGACACCTTCACTTGGAGCAAGATGTGTCATTGAACTCTCATGGCATTCATGTCAGAATATTTGGCCCACATCAATACAGGCCGTGTGTTGACGCGTCCAGGCTTTCATGTTTTGTCCTTTCGGCACTAACACTAATTTCTGCGGCCGGTCATGGACGTAGGAGTAGCCTACATTTCCACTTACCTGCAGGCCTATCACGTGCACTTGAAGAAGGAGGTGTCAAAACAAACTACGTCCGACAAATTCCAGCTCCTTTTGAGTGCTCTTGAAAGCAGTGTACCGGGGTCAATGTCATCAGGTAGCCTGGAATGTGACTTTGGTGACATTTGTATGCAAATCGACCAGTGAAAAGCTGATCTGTTGGTCACGAGAAAAAGTTTACTATATATAGGCCTAGCTCTTACGGAACGTTACATTATTTTCTGAAGATTTCGGAAGACGTTAGTTTTGCGTTGTAATCAGAAACAGTATTTTTAAACATCATGATGGCTCAGAAAGATGGCATTGACGCCTATTTGCTTATTTTATTTGTGGCTTTAGTTGTGGCTGCTCTTGCCCAGTCATCGTGTATCGATGAAATCGAGAAACGGCCAAGGGGTAGTATGGGTGGATGGAAGGCCGTTAAAAAAGTCGATAAATTCGTGAAAGGCATTGTGGCCGCTGGTGTGAGACAGTACAACCAACAGCCCAGCCATTTGCATCAATTTGAGCTGTTTGACTACGGAAAAGCCTACGAACAGGTTAGAGATTCTCTCGACGTGGCAGAAGTGCTACCTCGAATTTATTTTAGACACTGCAGTGAAAACTTGCCCAAAGAGGCCTTTTTCAGTTGCCTCCTACGCGGTTTCGTTACAATGTATAATACGGAGGAAATAGTTTTCAAATGTCAGAATTAATATTTCACCATACAGCAAATCTGATTCATCATTTTGCTTAGAGCCTTAGACTCCAAGTAACTGCTTTTGTAGTGTGCATAAATAAGAAAGTTTTGCATAGGCCTACCACAGTCATATATTATGCCGTTAAAGATTAGCTGATATGAAACCTTATGGAATGTTCCATTCCACAATTCAGGTCAGATTTAATAATAATACGAATGATAATTACAATAATATCAAAATAGTAATAGCTTGGATATTATACACCATCATCACTGGTAGTCACGCCATTTTGGCAGCTGCGTTTGGGACCAGCGGTTCATGGAGAAAAGGAAGGTCTGACGATCATCACAGTTTTGGGAAGCTGGACCACAGATGTAACACATGATCCACCAGAGACTTAGTACTTGCTTCAGATTATTTCAATGGCTTCTGTCTTTCCGGGACATTACCACCGTGTACACCACACTGTGCCTTGTGAGATGACACTTCAGCCACAATAATGGCGCTGAGAATGTTCTTTCAAAATATGGAAGAACACTTTGAGAGAATTTCGATTATAAATATAAATAATAATAAGAATAAGCATAATAATAAAAAAATAACAATTGCCAGCAATCTGTTTTATAATAATAATAATAATAATAATAATAATAATAATAATAATAATAATAATAATAATAATAATAATAATAATAATAATAATAATACTACTACTACTACTACTAATAATAATAATAATAAAGACTCTCAAAGACTCTCGGTAGCTCTCCAACGCGGAAACGCCATCTGCTTTTCTTCGACATTACCATGCTAGATTGTTCACAATAATAATAATATAATAATAATAATAATAATAATAATAATAATAATAATAATAATAATAATAATGTTGTTGCTGAAAAAAAAAAAAAAAAATAATAATAATAATAGACTACAGTACAATGCAACTGCATTTGATATGGCCTTCCTTCTCAAATTCTGATGTGCACATTTTTGGAGTGGACCTTTGCTGGATCAGTTTCCTTAAAGAAACAAGTGAAAGTCAACCCTGCATTCTAGTACTTTAGTATGCGAACATACCACATTTGGCTTTACCTAAGCTATCATTCTTACCTAGATTGTTATTGCTTCGGATTTTTAATTTCAGGTAGTGCATGGAAAGAACTACTGCGTGCAGTTCACTCTTGTGGACGTCGCATGCCGAAACAGTACGAATAGTGATTGTTCCACAGATAGCGTGAGTGAAGTTGGTCTACATTTATTCAATAATAAATTTCTGCTAAGTCGCAAGACAAATGATAACAGTTTTCGAGGTATGACATGCATGTAGAGTCCGTAACCAGAAGATGCAACGTTAGAGTCTAGAGAAAGTCCATACTTAGGCTATTGAAAAGCCCAACGTCAGAGTATCACAGTGTTTCATTGTTGAAGTGAAAGGAAAGGGAACCTCATTCATTCATTCATTCATTCATTCATTACGAAGCTTTGTATAGCGCCCCATAATGTCACTACTAAGGAGCACTCCCGACTCAACCTCGGCTAAAAAGGACAGTTTAAAGATTGCAATAGAACGTGTCGGAAGTGAGCCCGTTCCAAACCGCAGGGCCAGCAACAGAGAAGCATGGGATGGTATTTATGTTTATACGATGACATTGTGATGCTCGCTACTCACATTGACCTTTGATATTATTGTGGCGGAACCGCCCCGAGTGGAAGGATGTGTGCCTAGGTAAGGTCCTTGGGGTCTGCAAGAGACAAATATTCTTTATTCACCAAATAAAACGAAAAATCAATTACAAATTCAATGTTGATTGTTCATGTCCTCCTGGTATCAGTTACCGTCCCCTCTCGGTCCTACCGAGTTTCTTTAGCAGTCTGCACACAGTTCGACGCACAGGGCGTGACACAGTTCGAAGGTTTCGGATTCTTATTATTATTATTATTATTAATAATAATAATTAGTATTATTATTATTATTATTATTATTATTATTATTATTATTATTATTATTATTATTATTATTATTATTATTATTATTATTATTATTATTATTATTATTATTATTATTATTATTATTATTATTATTATTATTATTATTATTATTATCATTATTATTATTATTATTATTATTATTGCGTTGAATTATTATTATTATTATATATATAATATTATATTATTATTATTATTATTATTATTATTATTATTATTATTATTATTATTATTATTATTATTATTATTATTATTCATCATCATCACCATCATCATCATCATCATCGTCATCGTCGTCATCATCGTCGTCGTCGTCATCATCACAACATTTCTAACGCTCGCAATGTCACAAGAGGTAGTCGCCAGGTGACGAGCTGCTAGATATCCAAATTCTTGAAAGATCGAGTAACTATGCCTGAGCGATAATTTTTGGTAAAAGCAACAATGTAATTTCTTTGTAGAAGGTGATCTGTTCGTTGTTTGCGTTCAAGTCTGTTCGTGATCCGGAGGCTGGCATCGATCCTAAAACCCTTGCCTGCCAGACAGTGGCATAAACTTTCACACATGAGGATCACTTGGAGCTACTTCTGCAGACTGCTGTTCTGCCTCTTTCGTTAACTCGAAGATATTTTTGTGTAATATCTTTCACATGTCTAACTAAAATGTTTAAGTACTTTAATTCACTGCACAACGGCAAACTTCTTAAACTGAAACTCACACAGGATCAAGCGAGGTCTGTGGGATGGATATTTTAATTTACCTTTTAACTCTTTTGCAAGGTTTTCAAGTTTGCCCTGAAAAATTTTCTTGTATATTCAGGGCAGCAGTTATAATACTGAAAAACATTTTAAGTATAAAAATCATTTAAAAAGGTAGAAATGTTTGTCAGCTTGAGCCAGGGCGGATTTTGCAGATTTCAGCATTCCATTGTAAACTCCAAATTTCTAAAGTGCCACTCGATAAGCAATCGCAGGGCACCAACTTATTCACGAGCACTGAATAGTGCTCCAGAATTGCAATCGTAGACTCCATTATATGGTGTCAGGAGAATGTTACGGGCAAATTAACTATCTATCTGAATGCTAATGGTTTACTTCCTGTTTCGCAGTCTGAGTTTCGCAGGGATCACTCGACTGAGACCCTGGGTTGCCCTCTTGGCCGTGTTTGATGTCAGCGCCGCCTACGACTCGGTCGATCATGACATTCTTTTACTCCGCCTTTCTATCTCTTTCGGTCTTGCTAGCAAACCTCTTGACTGGCTCCGCTCGTTCTTATGAGATCTCACCTCCTGTGTCGTTTCCGGGTCGACCAGGTCCCATTGGGCCCCTGCCCCATTTGGGTTACCCACAAGGTTCTGTTCTGGGCCCGCTATTATACATACTTTACACTTCCGAAATAGGACTGCTGTTGTCTTCTTGTGGAGTCCTAAACCAAATTTACGCAGACGACACCCAGGCTTACGTTCACTGTCCTGCGGCAAAAGGGGCCACTGCTGCCCACTCCATGCAGCTTGCAATAGACTCCCTTGGTGGCTGGATGTCGTCGAATTGACTCCGGCTGAACCCTTCTAAAACGCAATTTATCTGGCTTGGCACCAAACAGCAGCTGGCAAAACTTGATCTGTGAGTCCTCTCAACCCAGTTTCCCCTCTTCACTTTCTGCACTTCTGTTCGGGGTCTTGGAGCGATACTTGACCAAAAACTTACTTTCACTCAACACGTTAACTCTGTCTCTCGGAGCTGCTTTAATCAGCTGCGCCAACTGCGAGTAATATTTCGCACTCTTACCCCCAGCACTGCAGCTACTCTAGTTCACGCCTACATCGTGCTGCTCACAGCAGTGGCCATTCAGTATTGCTCTCCAGTGCGAGAATCCCGAGAGTAGAAAAAGGTTCTTGAGGAGTTTTGCGCGGATGTAGAAAGAGACCCAGAAAGAATGGTAACACGTAAGAGGAGGGAAGGGCATTGCGGGGATGTCATACAGCATCCTGTAACTCAAAAATATTGGCAAATCGGAGGACCCTGGTCAGGACAGGCACGGCGCTTGGTATTATAGCCTGGCTGCTATTCAATTGTTAAAACAAACTTAGTTGGACTACTTATAGGTCAAGTATTGTAACCTCAGAGACGTGATCCTGTATTTGAGGCACTTTAAAATGATGCACGATTGTTTGAAATGTGTGCTATTACGCAATGGAAGTTCTTGTCCGGATTTGGCCTATGAAACTCAAAGCAATGTTTTAAGAGATTGCATTCAAAACCCAGGATGGAAAAGATTGAACAGTGCACATGCCGTTGAGTTAGACAATAATTATTACGTAAACCATCAAGATCTTAAAGGGGCGTTTATCCATCAAGAAAATTGTTTTGTATAGATTCCATCACGAATCTTTATTATATAACACTCAGAGACAAAAGAAATTTGAACAGCATCCATGAAAAAAAGGTGTGCATATTGGCGTTTTTAGGTTTTAGAAATATTGAGAAACACTATAATCAATGGTAAACGACAAGCAATTACTCAAATAAATATTGTAATTTCTGTAACGGGATAGGCTTATTTTCTGTCAAGTATTCTATGAAAGAGATCTAATTGATTATTGAACCTCTGTGAAACCAACATAGTGCTGCTCACAGCAGTGGCCATTCAGTAGTGCTTCCAGTGCGAGAATCCCGAGAGTAGAAAAAGGTTCTGAGGAGGGCGAAGGATGTAGAAAGAGACCCAGAAAGAATGGTAACACGTAGCGAGGAGGGAAGGGCATTGCGGGGAAAAATCATACAGCATCTTGTAACTCAAAAATATTGGCAAATCGGGGGACTCTGGTCAGGACAGGCACGGCGCTTGGTATTATAGCCTGGCTGCTATTCAATTGTTAAAACGAGCTTTGTTGGCCTATTTATAGACTAAGTAAAGGAATGTAATCTCAGAGGCGTGACCCTGTATTTGAGGCAGATTTAAAGCGATGCACGATTGTTCGAAAGGTTTGCTATTACGCGTTGTAAGTTCTTGTCCGGACTTGGCCTATGAAACTGAAAGCAATGTTTTAAGAGATTGCATTCAAAACCCAGGATGGAAGAGATTGAAGCACATGGCGTTAGACAATAATTATTACGTAAACCATCAAGATCTTAAACTCATTGCGTTTATCCATAAGAAAACAGTTTTGTATAGATCCATCACACATCTTTATTAAATAAAACTCATGAACAAAAGAAATTAAAACAGCTTCCATCAAAAAAGGTTGCAGATTGGCGTTTGACAGGTTTTAGAAATATTGAGAAACACTATAAGCAATGGTAAACCTTGACAATTAATTACTCAAATAAATATTGAAATTTCTGTAACGGTTTAGGCTTCTTTTCCGTCAAGTATTCTATGAAAGAGATCTAATTGATTATGTGAACCTCTGTGAAACCAACAAGTCTACTACAAGAGTTTGTTTTTACCAGAAAGTTTAGAACTTTAAGATCAAAGCAGCTTACTTTCTAAATTCATTCAGCAAATTTTAATATTATTATTTAAGGTAAAATATATAAATTATAATCTAATAACGTCCATAGCGCCGTAATCACAATGCAGAAGGCATCAGTTCATTGTCGATTCTAGACTTAATCAGGAACCAATATCCTTTGTAGCTGCATATATCATACTATAGGCCTATACAGACATTTAATTAACAAGGGCATAGCCAGGGCAGTCATACAAGTAACCAGTGCAGGGTGCGATCTATGCTCCAAATAAATTTACGGCAGGGCAAACATTCTAGCAGCTTTGTGGCAGGGCAACGACCAGGGCAAAGGCGTTTTTACTAGGGCATTTGCTCTGGCTTGCTCTGCCGTAGTGCCGCCACTGCATAGGCCTATAATTATATAGTCGAAAATTCGAACAATTCTGATAGAAAAACAACCTAATTGAGGGCCTAAGGTTTATCTACGAAAATACAACTGCCAGCACTATCAGAGTTTATGTTTAGAAGAAATTGTTGGCCATTGAGATTAAACTGCTCTTACTTTCTAACTTAGTCACCAAATAATTAAAATTTCTTTGAACGAACTGTTCTAAAACAACAGCCAAAAATCCCATAATTAGACTATACACTAATTTCAACATATTATTTTGCCTACACTAAAGCATAGTTGCACTGAGCTATGAAGATATGACATCAAATAGTAACTTATTTTGCCAAATCCCAACAGCATTCATCTTTTCATTCTTTGCAGTCCAAAAATGATACAACATAATATGCTTCACGTGTTTTCAGTTCAATCTCTTAAAACTATAAGTAAAAACTCTTCATTTCTATGGCATTTTCCTGATATCAATAAATGGAATGCTGACATAATATGGCAAAAGCCACACTGGTTCAAAGCAAAAATTTTTCGCTTCAAAAGCTTTCTCGGCCTATTAGATCTGCTCCCTTTAGGGAATAACTTGGAAATTTCTAAGAGAAGACTTGAAGAACTTACAAAAAAGTAGAAAGTAAATTCAAATGTCCACCCAAAAGACCTTGCCAGAATCCAGTGTGATTTTCGGCTAAAGAATTTTATCGCTTGTCAGTAAATTAACGTAACGCAACCATTTTAGTTAGACATGTGATAGGCATAAGACTAAACAATTCCTCCAGTAAACAAAAAAGACTATGCAGTGGTTCCAAGTGACTTTCATTTGTGAAATTATGCCAAATTCGTGCAGGTCAAGGTGTCACGATTAATGCGAGGCTCTTTCTCTCCAGTCGACTTATAGGCCTCCACCGAACAAGCCACCTTCTTCTACAAAGAAATTAAAATTCAGTGTATTAGAGAAATTAATCGATCAGGCATGGTCTAGCGCTCTCGGGCGTTCTTGTTGGCTGGTATGAAAGCTTAGAAGCCAAGTTCCATGTGTTCTATCAGCGCTCGTGAATATGATGGTGCCCCGCGCCTAGCCCTCAAGCTAAATTTGGCGTGTGCGATTACGATTACGGCGGTTCCATCAGTTGTTTATTGTCATTCAGCAATGATACAACATAATATGCTCCATTAAGACCCATCTGTTTCAACTTGCTAAACCACAATAGCTCTCTCTGACCTATCAGATCTTAACCAGGCTACTGGAAAAGTTCCATTCTCATAATTTCATTATGAATTTTTAAAGTGACCGTCATGAGTGGTGGATTCAGATAACAGCACTTTTGAAGGTTAAGCTTCATTTTACAAATTGCTTTCCTAATGTCTGCTTCAAACGCATAAAACATAGAATGCTTTTGCTATTGACATTAATATTGTAATCAGAGACACAATTTATTATTGTTCTCTCAAGAATCTAAGGCCTAGCAATCACCCATTAGAAATTAACTGCGTTGATGATCTATTTGAACTGTACATTTTGCAGAAGTTAGTTTCAGTGGTATTTTTTGAATATTGCATCAGTCTCCACAGTCCATCATGTCATACAGTGTCGAATGCTTGCTTTAAGTCTATGAAGTTGACGAAAACTTTTTGGCTGTGTTTAATGCTTTTGTCAAGGTTTGTCTCAGTGCTCTAATTTGCTATGGCTACTCATAAACGTACATGATATAATTATAGACAGCAACTTAGGTTGGACCGTACTTATGGCAAACTTTAACTTGCAATTTCTCAAAATTATCCGCCGATACCTATGTCGTTGTGAAAGAAACCATGTGGCCTTCACCTAATTATTAAAAAAATCCAGTGAAATCCAGTTTAGTATCAACACTTGTTTTTATTTATGTGAAATGCAAGGGTTTTTTCAGACACGGTCACATAGACATACACATCAACGACCAGTGTTTTTAGTATTCGTCCACAACGTCATAATTAATAAAATATAAACGAAAAGAAATGTCACGAAGTCATGGAGCAACGAAGTCATGATGTCAACTTTTTGTTTACGCTCTAGACTCATTTCGCTTCGCGGTAAAGGTGGCGTTGCTATTCTATACGTTATGAAGATCATCATAAACTAGACTCATTTCACTGCAGTTGGTGGCGTTGCTATAGCACCATGGATGTTGTAACACATTGCAGAAACACATTTTCAACCGTCTTAGGAAGGACAATTCATCTAGTATAGAAATATCAATACAAACCCGTGACTTGCTACATAGCAGTGAAATTGCAGGGTGAATGGGAAATCCCATTTTATGCACTTCAGCAAATGAACTTCAGAAAAGTTCGGCTGACCACTTAAGAAGTAGACTTTCTCTTGTGTTGTAGGCCTATCTTCTGACTATGAGTACCTCAAGCGCCTTATATCACAGCGTGAGAACTGTTCTCCGTTGTCTCAAAGTAGAGCTGTTGAACAGAAATTGACATAATGATTTAAATGTACGCCTGCTTTACTCACTCCATCTCTGCATAGAAAACCAGGGTCCATGTTGTTCTTGCATCCGACGCTCACAGCAATAAACTGCACGCAGAAGTTCTGACCGTTCACCAACTGAAATTGAGAGCAATGACCGTAAAAGCAGTTAGGGGCCATCATTCCAGAATTGGGGTCCATGTAAAGCATATCAATTTCATTCTCAAATACTGGAATGCAGAACCACTCACTATTTCTCCGACAAACTTGAATCGGCAGAGGTCAAATCCAAACGTCCCAAACTTTTGAGGAAATGTATACTGGGATCAGCATATTTCTGTTGGTTTTTATAGCTTGTATAAAAGTCACACACCTCTGGACGAAAAGAGTTGTGCATCAAAACTACTCAGTTGTTACGATGAATATCCAGCAGAATCAAACCAATCGTAAATCCACATACCTAATACGCCACTCAACAGCCAAGGGAAAGGCACTATCTTATTCACGACTACCCACCATTAGTTCTCAGTGCAAGCACACTATAATGCACTGCAGCGGTATGTGGTCAATTGCTCGGGTTAACTTGCTCGCCGGATAACTCCTCACTAACAGTTGATCTTGCGAGTTCAGCTGCTCACTTTGACAATTGCTCGCCAGCTCTATGTTTTACGTTGATGTATCTATTTTCTGTTGTTCTACTAAAATTAAAATTGAATTATCCTTTAAATTAAGGTGTTTGTGAAGAAAATTAAAGTGCTGTTTTCGGTTACATACCGAGGGAGAGATCATCAGTTAAAGAATTGGCGAACATAGTCATAATTCATTACCGTTGACTATCGAACTCAGTGGGTTCACGTTGGGCTAGGTGTTCCTCGTGGGCCCGTTCTCGACCCTCTTCTCTTCATTTTATATACAGCTGACATCCCTTCTCTTTTCCCCAGTTGTGGAGCTGCTGGCAAATCTCTTTGCCGATGATGTGCAACCTTTTGTCCATGGGCCTCCAGCATCCCAGCTACATTTAGTTGGACGCATTCAATTTCTTTCTGGTCACCATCGATGTCGTCCAATCGTCTCTTACTCAATGCTTCTAAAACCCAGTTTATCTCGTTTGGCACTCCTAAACAGCTCCAGAAGCTAGATATTGTTTTGCTTGCTACAAAATTTCCGCTCTTCTCTTTCTCGGCTACTGTACGCTATCTAGGTGTTACACTTGATAGTTCTCTTACCTTTTCAGAGCACATTTCCAATCTCACACGGTCATAATAGTTTCATCTGAGTCGACTCAAGGTCATTCGTCGTTCTGTCCGCTCTACAACTTTCACCACATTAGTTCATGCACTCGTTTCTTCTCGAATTGATTCCTGCAATTCCCTCTCGTTGGACTTCCCAAGGTCCGTCTTCTTCCTCTCTAGTCAATTACTAAACTCAGCTGCTAGATTGATTGCCCGTCTCCGCCGATACTTCCACATCTCTACCTACATGTTTGAATAGCTACATTGGTTTCCTCTCTCTGCCCGCACTCAATTCAAAATCTTTATTCTGATCTTCAAGGCCCAGCGCGGTATTGCCCCGAAATACTACAATGGACCTAAGTTCTTCGGCCTCATTCTTCTTCCTCTTACCGTTCAGCGGCCTCTTCTAATAGACTTGACCTTCTGGTTCCCCGTTCTTGAACTGCTATCACTCAGTCTCGATCTTTTGCTTCAAATGGTCCCTCTCTTTGGAATGCGCTTTTTCCTTCAGCTCGCACTACAATTCTTTCTGGCAGCCTCTCCTCCTCTTTCTCTTTTCTGTAAACCTGCTTCTTATCTCGGCCAGTCTCGGGGTCTTGCGCACTGAAAGCGCTTCCGAATGGTTCATCCTACAAGCAGCGCTTTATAAATGTCTAGATAAAAAACAATACAATTCATTAATTCACCCAGTTATTCCGGAGATCTATAAAGCGCTCTTCAAGAAGCCTACTCAGAGGCGCTCCATTCCTAGGCACTAGCACTAGCACTAGCACTAGCACGGCTGAAGAAAAAGGACTTAGGCAGTTGCTATAGAGAGCAGACAATTTATTCCGGGGCAGTAGGAGTAGGCAAGTGGGAGCCCGTTCCAAGTGGATAGACTCGACGGTGCCTGACCGAAGAACGGACCCGAGGGACCAGGACTTCCCCCATATCCGAAGAGCGCAGAGCCCGACGGGAAGCCAGGTCAGATACAGGGCGGCAGAGATAAGATAAGTAGATTGGAGCACTAATAGCGATACACCGAAAGACCCGATCAAGAAGCCCTATTAAGCGAGATGGGAGACCAGCAAAACTCGGTTCATGTACATGTATAACATTGCAGCAATGATCAACTCTGCTGGTGCTGATATTGCGCTGTGTTTTTCAGTTGTTGCTATTATTGCTATAGTTAGGACAATTTTGCAAGGATTTGCTTGTTAGAGCAAATTGACCTGGTCGAGCAATTGCCCCAGTGAGCAACTGACCTCGAGAGCAATTAACCTCGCGGGCAATTGACCGATAGCGAGCAACAGCTGGCAAGCAATTGCCCATCATGCCACTGTTCGCAAGCAATTGTCCGTAAACAATGCACTGCACACCATGTCACAAACCATACAAATAAATATCAAATATTTATATTAAATGAATAAACATAAGCTTATCGTTTAATGGCAAAAATTGCCCCTTAATCTGTTCACTGTTACCTGTAAAAGTCTTGTAAAACTGTTTTACTTATTCATACTACAAAACCAGACACAGCCTAGGCTGAATGAGGAAGTTGATTTGCTGTCTACTAAATTTTCAGTTTTCTCACGTTTTAAAACTATTTCCTCCATATTATACATGTACATAAACCGAGTTGTAGGCAACTGAAAAAAGAACTTTTGCAGCAAGTTATTCACTGCAGTTTTCTCAAATTCACTCTGCCACACGCGATCAAGTTCAGCACGCTACATTATGTTGGTCATGCATATTGAACGGGATATTAGGTCTATGTACTAGCTGCGAAAAAGAAATAAAATAAGAATATATGAGTAAGTACTTATTTATTCCAGTTGTGATCATGTAGGAGATGTTTGTTATACCTGCTTTTGTGTATGCTGACCGTATAATGACACATGCACAATGAAAGTTCCTGACCCCAAGAAAGAACTAACTGCTGCCTTGTCGTGAAACGGAGCTTATTAGCTTTAAAGTATCGCTTCAGAAATTTAGATTTTACGATGAGGTTTACCTGTGAATAGGCTTCGACATTTCCATGTTCATACCGCTCATATATGTGTATATCGTTGGACTGTCGGTTGTACTGTATCACACTAGACACCACAATGCCATTCACGACTCTATCGACATCTGAGTTTTCAACAGCCTTCCATCCACCCATAAGATTACCGCCCTTTTCCAGAATCCCACGTACGTCATCGATACACGATGACTGGGCAAGTGCAACCACAACTAAAACCACAAAGTAAAGATGGAAACAGGCTTTAATGAAAGCTTTAGGCGCCATTACGATGCTCAGAAAGACGTTTCTGATTACAAAATAATGGAACGCCTCAGCTAGAATTTTATTATATAATTATATATTAGGGTGTCCCAAAAACATTAACTTTTCAAAAGTTTAAATGTCTTTGGCTAACCTTTAGAAAGTTTCTATAGGACTAGTTAATATATTGTACCAAGTAACAGCTTATTAGATTAACATCTAAGCTTAGCTCAAGCCACTCTAAGTTAAGCTCAGTATAGCTGAATCATACGCAGTAATTTACCATTGACAGAAATATTATCCTAGAGTATCTCAGGAACTACAAGCAATAGAGAAGTGATTTTGTGTCTATGATAGGGTTTTCTGGGTAGAAAGAAGTCAAATGAGCTATCTCTAACATTGTAGGACAATAGGACGACCTTCATTTTCAAGGTCATTTGTCATCTATTATTGTCAAATAATAATATTTCGTTATCGGTGAAGGATAAGAAGAAGGTATCAGTCCAGAATAGGCTCATTTGGTGTCAAGGAAAGCCAAGAGAGTTACAAACAACCTGGTAAGACCATCGTGTGACCATCGCATGACTTTGTGATTTAAGGTAACTCGATCTGTAATGGCTAGCCTTTGACCTCACAGGAACTACAAGTGATGCAAATCAATTCCTTGCATCTAGGCCTATATGAAGTTATTCAGAGTCTTGGATTCTAAAGAAGAATGCTCAACAGAGTTATAATGAACATCATATGTTCGGTGCACGACTGTGGTTCAGGGTCCATAGACATGCCATTTTTAATCGTTGGTTCTCCGGAACTACAAGTGCTACAATGGTTTTCTTGATGTCTATTAATTTTTATGGCTTTAGGGGTCGCCAAATCAAAAACTGCACACTCAACATTATACATTATACGATCATTCGCTCTCTTCATTCCGCATTTTTTCTCCGACCCTCCGCTTTTTGGACCTGCATGATCTCTGTCTAGCGAACTACACTGTGTCCACGATAAAGTAGACCCCCAGACTTTGTTAAATATCTTGGTCAATTGTACTACTATAGGTACTAAATTTGGTGCACATGAACTTCAGTCTATTCTATCTAAACCCTGCAAATTTTATTACAATTGATGCAACGGTTACGATGATATACCCTTATGAAATTGGGTGGTTCAGGAACCAAGTTACCAACACGTAAAACGCATAGAATTTACGTCATTTTTCTGGCTACCGCAGGGATAGGCTGTTGTTTATAAGCGTCATTTTCGGAAACAATTAGACTACGAGACCTGTTTTACGTAACAGTAACAGTAACAGTAACAGTAGTTGGTTGTAAAGAAATGGTTTTCAGTGCAGAGGACAAGATTTTAATCAAGGAGTTGAGAGAGACGAAGGGGTATGGCGTAGGAGACTCATTACAGAATTTCCAATGAAAAATTGGTCCCTAGCTGGTGTCAGCAAGCTGTTAAAAAAGATTGCCACAACCGGATCAGTTGCAAGGAAACCACGAGACGCAAACAAAACCATGGACGCAAACAAATATCAATGCTGTCGGAGAACTGGTGCTGAGTCAGGATGATCAGCCGCGCACGCATCTGTCGATGCGTTTTACGTGTTGGTAACTTGGTTCCTAAACCACCCAATTTCATAAGGGTATATCATCGTAACCGTTGCATCAATTGTAATAAAATTTGCAGGGTTTAGATAGAATAGACTGAAGTTCATGTGCACCAAATTTAGTACCTATAGTAGTACAATTGACCAAGATATTTAACAAAGTCTAGGGGTCTACTTTATCGTGGACACAGTGTAGAACCACTATG